>LR750598.1:8028-275066 GCA_902729485.2 Mus minutoides
TGTGGAGTCTTTTCACCTTTTACCTGGCTTTGAATATCAAACTAGAGTTGTCAGTGCACAGCAAACACTTTTGGCTACTGAGCCATCTCAGGGGCTCTCTTTTTATACTTTCCCCATGTATTTGAAATAAAACCCAAGTCCCTGGCTTCATGTCCTTCCACTTTGCCCTCACTTCTACTCATTCCAAGCACTTTTTTTTCTTTTCTTTTTTTTTGGTTTTTCAAGACAGAGTTTCTCTGTATAGCCATGGCTGTCCTAGAACTCACTCTGTAGACCAGGCTGGCCTCAAACTCAGAAATCCACCTGCCTCTGCCTCTGCCTCCCAAGTGCTGAGATTAAAGGCACCAAGCACATTTCTAATCCTATACATAGTAACATATTGTCTACCTGGAAAAAAATATACTTTTTTTTTTTTTTTTTTTTTTTTCCGGGACAGGTTTTCTTGTGTAGCCCTGGCTGTTCTGGAACTCACCCTGTAGACCAGGCTGGCCTCCAACTCAGAAATTCACCTGCCTCTGCCTCCCAAGTGCTGGGATTAAAGGTGTGTGCCACCACGCCCGGCAAAATTAATATACTTTTAAAGATGTATGTCTGTGACCGGGCGGTGGTGGCGAACACCTTTAATCCCAGCACTTGGGTGGCAGAGGCAGGCGGATTTCTGAGTTCAAGGCTAGCCTGGTCTACAAAGTGAGTTCCAGGACAGCCAGAACTACACAGAGGAAACCCTGACTCGAGAAAAAAAAAAAAAAGGGCTGGTGAGATGGCTCAGCCGGTTAGAGCACCCGACTGCTCTTCCGAAGGTGATGAGTTCAAATCCCAGCAACCACATGGTGGCTTACAACCACCTGTAACAAGATCTGACGCCCTCCTCTGGTGCGTCTGAAGTCAGCTACAGCATACTTATGAAGAATAATAAGAAATGAATCCTTGGACTGGAGAGACCAACCGGAGCAAGTGAGGCTGTCTGGCGAGCGGAGCCGAACGGGGACGGCCGGAGCTAGCGGGCCGGAGCGAGTGGGGCCGAACGGGAAAGGCCGGAACGAGCGGGGCCAACCGGAGCAAGCGGAGCCGATCAGAGCGAGCCGGGCCGGCTGGAACGAGCGGGGGGGGNTTTTTTTTTTTTTTTTATATTACTTGTTTATATGATTGTGCAAGCTGAGTACAGTGCCCACAGAGGCCAGACGAAGACAATGGGTAAGAGCTAGAGTAATAAGCACTTTTTGTACTGGGAACCAAACTCTAGTCTTCTACAACAGAAAGCCATTGCAGCACTCAGCCATCTCTCTAGCCCACTACCTGCAATAGTTTGAACTCTAGTACCAGCAAACAGCTTGGCATTCAGGCAAGGACTCGGTTATTTCAAAGGATAAGCTTACATAAGCCAGCTCTCTCTGAAGATTTTGGGAACCAGAGGATAGTGGGCAGCATGAGGATTTGGCTTCTTATTTAATGTTATGAGTGCTCTGCTGCATATATATTTGCCCACTGGAAGAAGTCATCAGATCCTTTAACAGATGGTTGTGAGCCACCATGTGGTTGCTGGGAATTGAACTCAGGACCTCTGGAAGAGCAGCCAGTTGAGCCATCTCAACAGCCACTTAATTGTCCTTTCAAGGTCTTTATATTGTTTTTTCAAATTATTAGGTTAGACAGCCAGTCTTGAGTTCATAATCCAGAATAAAGGTATGGTGTTAATTTGTACTTCTCAGCTCTGTGAACTAGAATGTGGCCAAGTGAACTTTCACAGACCGAACCATACCTACATAATTCACATCTCAGGAAGTGATATGCTGTAGCGGATTATTCAGACCTTCAAAGAATCACATCCAAATTTAGGATAAATTTTACAAACTCCTAGGTAAGATGCAATAATCATATTAAAGTTTGAAACCAAAATGCTGAATCAAGAAGGAAGGAAATGACAGCTGAGTTCCTTTATTTCAGAAATATTTTAATATAATTGTAGTATAGTTATGAAGTCACATTCAATTCAATGAATATATTCCAAGTATTAATAAAAATATTATACATCTTAACTCACTATGCTGATATAATTAAAGCATTTTGTACTTACAGGTGACACTAGTAATCACATCCATATTTGCATTGCTAGTGAACAGCATGTAAGTAAATGTGTATCATAATAGCAGGTCTTCAGTGTTTTTTTTAAAATTTGAGTTATCAAAAGTGAATTTTTTTAAATGTTACAATTCTTGAGTCTTAGAAAGAATTAAACAATTTAAGGCAAGATTCTGAACTTTATATACATCTTTAATTTGAAAAAAAGTACTTAAAAAAGATACATGCTTTAACAACTCATTCACATAAACACAGAAATAAAAAGCATTGGTGCCAATTCTCATTGGATTCCTCAGAGAAAACAGGTTCTTGGGATGAACTATCATCTTCAGATCCTAGAGCACTGGCAAGAACAAAGAATTCTGGCACAGGACTTGTATGTAGCAGAATTATTTTTACTTGAAGGTAGTTATAAATATGATATACATAAAAATTAGTGTCTTGGCTTGTTTGTTTAGAGTTTTCTTTTTCAGATTAATTTTAAGGTAACTGTTAAGAAGTTTTAGGAACCCAGCTGACTATAACTGACTGCAGTTGTAGTGCACAGAGGCAACTCTCTCCTCCCTATCACTGTTTTTTTTGGTATGGGCTGAAGATTAGCATTTTACAAAGAAATAACTTATATTAAAATATATGTATTCTAATGATCAAAGAAGGCACAAATTGAGTTAAATTAAGAGACAATATCACCTTTTGAATTTTTGTTAACTATACAGTATTAATTATAATATATACTTTTAGATATTAATCAGATTTCTTGTCACTGAAGTGACATTACATTTTTAATTCTGATTATACTAAGATACACAGTAATAGATCACAAAAAGGTCCACGAGTCCAGTCAATGACCACCTTTTACAAACAGCATTTTTTTAAGTAGCTAGGAATGGAATTAGGTTTCTCTCAAAAGAAAAAAAATATTCTAGTGCTACTTACATCTGCAAAACTACTTAAGGAAATGTTAATTGAGGAAAAAGCAAACAACGGTGCTTAGATCTTCATTTCAATTATCAAGTAGACAACACAGTTTAATATAAAAAATTCACATACTCATACAGGTTTCCCTACAAATGGACCATAGTGTTAGGCACCAAATATTTCAAGTTTTTATTTTTTAAAAATGTACTCCAGCCGGGAGTTGTGGCGCACACCTTTGATCCCAGCACTCGGGAGGCAGAGGCAGGCGGATTTCTGAGTTCGAGGCCAGCCTGGTCTACAAAGTGAGTGCCAGGACAGCCAGGGCTATACAGAGAAACACTGTCTCGAAAAACCAAAAAAAAAAAAAAAAAAAGTACTCCAATGATAACACTCTTAACTCTTAATTTAACTCTGTAAGCATCATCATTTCTGTCAATCACTTTGTACACTTAATAAAAATTTTATTCTGGCGAACTGAATCAGATTGTCCTTTCATGGTACCCTTCATTAAGTAGTCTGTCAGTTTTCTCTTATCTACCAAATTTGCTACATCTCTATTACCTTTCTAAAAATATTTGAACTTCTAACCAAGAAATTTATTATATATACGTGTTTATCAAAAGTAAACAAAATTATGTCTGAAATGGGAAAAAATGAATTTTTTTATTTTTTTTATTTTCTGAGACAGGGATTCTCTGTGTAGCCCTGGCTGTCCTGGAACTCACTCTGTAGACCAGGCTGGCCTCAAACTCAGAAATCAGTCTGCCTCTGCTTCCCAAGTGCTGCGACTAAAGGTGTGCGCCACCACACCTGGCATGAATCTCTCTCTCTCTCTCTTTTTTTTTTTTTTTTGGTTTTTCGAGACAGGGTTTCTCTGTATAGCCCTGGTTGTACTGGAACTCACTTTGTAGACCAGGCTGGCCTTGAACTCAGAAATCCCCCTGCCTCTGCCTCCCAAGTGCTGGGATTAAAGGCGTGCGCCACCACGCCCGGCCATGAATCTTATTCTTTTTTTTTTTTTTTTTAAGATTTATTTTATTTATTATATGTAAGTACACTGTAGCTGTCTTCAGACACTCCAGAAGAGGGCGCCAGATCTCGTTACGGATGGTTGTGAGCCACCATGTGGATGCTGGGATTTGAACTTATCACCTTCGGAAGAGCAGTCTGGTGCTCTTACCCCCTGAGCCATCTCACCAGCCCATTAATCTTATTCTTAATGGCTACTCCACAGTAACTTCACACTTCTCTCTTGAAATTTTGATTTCATTGTATTACAGAAAATAATTCATGTGAATGTACAATGTTTACAAATAAAGGACAGTTTACACAACACCTTCCATAAATGTCTAAATTAAAATTCAGTCAGGAACCTGGGCACCTTACAAAACAAAAATGGGCATAAGGCTGAACAATTTCCACTTGTTTAATGAGGAAGTAAAGTATAAATACATGGAAGTGAAACTCCAATTTCAGTTTGCACCCTTACAAATTATAGTGGAATGATAGAATTTAGAATATCAATGAATCTCATTCAATTACTGGGCAATGAACATTAAGTTAAATAGCTTAATAGTGAAAATAACAACCAGAAGTAGAGGAAATAGTATTTTTGTGGAGAAACCATTAGTAAATGTACACGACATTCTGTCCTCAGTAAGGTGAAAATGCATGAAAACTACTTGCTCTTTAATCAGAAATGAAGTGCCAGTGAAGCATATAGTTAAGTAAGGCACTATTATTTACAACTTCAGTGATTGGCACTTACTCTGAAAAGGCTTTAACAATGAATAAGAATAGTATTTTTTTCTACTTCTATAAACTACTTAGTAGTTCTTAGCATTCTTACTACTATTTGTGCTTTGCCTTTCAGCCTGTAGAGTAGCAGCTGCGTCTTTCCTTTGGTGTCTGTGAACACACAGTGGTAAAGGCTGTGAGGTGCATAACAAAAAACAATTTGCTGTGTCTGTGTAGGAAGAGTACAGACAAAGTGACCAAAATGACACAGTATTATGTCAAAGTCTTTTTCAGGACTTAGTATATATTAAGTTTGGGATTGGTAGCATTCAACAAAGTAACTTTGAAACAGCAATGGCTTCCCAAAAATCTACAAAAGTTAGTCATAGGACTGACAGTTGGTCCAACATGTTAAGTTTATAATTTCTGCTAAAGTATGAAATTATACAAAGTTCCCAAGTATGTGTATGTGCACATGCACACACACAAATGTGCATACATTTATAACATCTTGCTTCCAAAGTTCAGAAGTCGGAAGTTTATAGGTATGTTGCCGCAGTCAGCTGATACCACTTAACTGTCTCTTTGCTCAAGTTGAAATCTTTCAGTGGCAGGGTTATTCCACCCAAGAAGAAATTCTCCCGCAGAGATTCTGAACTGAGTACACTCAGTTGAAGTTCTCTCTGCCTCAGAGTTTCTTTGCTGTATCCACTATATACAAGCTAGAGGGGGGAGAAAAAGGATAAGGTTTGGTTTCTGGCAATCTTTTCAACAAAATGTAAGACCTCAGTCAAAGAGTGGTGCACTGAATGGCACTGACTAGAACAGCAGGATTGTCTCAGTGCATCAGAAGCATGGCTTTAACTTCTGGAGTCTTGGATTGAACTATCAGTCCTGTCAGTGTTTAACACAGACACTGAATAAAGCAGGACCAATCACTGTTAAAAAAGAGATCCCCAAACTCTCAAACATGGTTTCTGTGAGCTGGAAGTGATAAGGAAAGAAAAAGAAATTACCTGGTGATTACCTTAAGGTGATCTAATCGCTGGAGAAAAAAAAAAAGAGGATGGAAGGGAAAGCAAGTTTGATAATATAATTTTAAAATTATCGTGCAAAAACAGATTAAAATTCCATTGTTTTTCTTTTGTTCTTTAAATGCAGGAAGTGGTACCTTCTTAGTCACAAGAAGATACAAACCCACAATGAGAGTGCAGTCTGCAGCAGATCTGCAGTGCTCAAAGCTACTGTTACTTCAAATCTTTCATCACAACACTCAAATTTTTTACTTTTCCACAGAGCTTTACAGTAAGTTCTGAGAAACACTCTAGTTTGTCTTATTGTCTGACTAAAACAACCACGTGGACGCTTGCATCTTACTGTCTTGACAGGGTAACATCAACTATTGGATTAACTAGTGGAAAAGCCACTAAAAAACCCACTGCTATTTTACAAGAGTAATACCAAGTGTTCTTTGGTAAACACTGCATGCATTTTTAAAGAGTGAATGATCTTCTATAACTTAGTTAGGGGTGTGTGTGTGTGTGTGTGTGTGTGTGTGTGTGTGTGTGTGTGTGAGAGAGAGAGAGAGAGAGAGAGAGAGAGAGAGAGAGAGAGAGACTTCTAATAGATAGCCCAGGCTGACCTTTAATTTACATTATAATCTTCCTGCTTCAACCCTCTAAAGAGCTATGAGTACAGGAATTTACCACCCCATCTGGCTTTTTACTCTTCAATATTTATTCATTAAATTAAAAAAAATCATGTATATTCATACATGTGTAGGTGCCTGAGGAAGCTAGAAGATGGTGTCAGATCCCCTAGAACTGGAGTCAAAGGCTGCTAGTTGGCCATGAGTATCTCAGCAACAGTTATACCCAATAATGTTCAGCTCACATTTTTTTTTCTTTTTTTTTTTTTTGGTTTTTTGAGACAGGGTCTCTCTGTGTAGCCCTGGCTGTCCTGGAACTCACTCTGAGGACCAGGTTGGCCTCAAACTCAGAAATTCGCCTGCCTCTGCCTCCCAAGTGCTGGGAGGGATTTTTTTGTTTGTTTGTTTTTGTTTTTTCGAGACAGGGTTTCTCTGTATAGCCCTGTATGTCCTGGAGCTCACTTTGTAGACCAGGCTGGCCTCAAACTCAGAAATCTGCCTGCCTCTGCCTCCTGAGTGCTGGGATTAAAGGCATGCGCCACCATGCCCGGCTGGGATTTTTTTTTTAAAAAGAGGACCTGGGTTCAATTCTCATCACCTACAAGGCAGTTCACAACTGCCTATTACTCCAGTTCCAGAGAAACCAGCACCACTTTCTGGCCTCTGGGTTCCATACACACATCCATTGCACTTACATACGTGGCAGCAAAACACTAAATCTACATAAAAATAAGTAAACCCTACAGAAATAAATGCATTGAACTCTCAAAACAACTACTCTTGGAAATTTTTAGAAATGAAGCTTAACTTACCATTTCATTGAATGTTGGGTTCCTAGTTTTACGTGAAATTTTGGTTTTACGTTTTGACGTTTTGTGGGTATCTGGAAGCAGGTATGTTTTGACATATGGATTTGGGTCAGCCCCATCTTCAGTCACCTATAAAGAAAAGTAGTCTTTTAATAGTACTGCTTCCTACCGAGGTACAAATTTACTCTACAGTCATCCTTTGTCACCACTCACGAGCTCTTTGATGTGCATCACCATGATGAAGAGGGTGCCATTTCGGTAAGAAACAGATAACTTCACTGCTCCTCCTATTTGGCCCAGAGTTGGGCTGAAGGGAACTGCACCTGAAAACAGAAATACTTTCCTCTTTATCTCAATGTGCCTGAAATGGCTCACACTGCATGAGGGCATGGTGAGAAGAAGCAGATAGGAAAAGTAAATCTCATGTTATGTAATCCCTCTTCTGACCTTTGCAGGCATGTGTATGATATACATAAATACATCCAGGCAAAATATTCATACACATAAAATCTTAAAAAAAAAAAAAGGAAGGAAGGAAGGAAGGAAGGAAGGAAGGAAGGAAGGAAGGAAGGAAGGAAGGAAGGAAGGGAGGGAGGGTAGTATACACTTGAAGACTGATGCCCAAAGCTGATTTCTGGCCTCTACACACATGTATCCACACATCCACCTCTACTCCATCACAAAAGTCATCAATTATCAACCAGGAGGAAAAAGTATAAGCTCACCTGCAGACCTAGCTATTCCTTCAGCTTTCTCATCACGAAGTAAAGGGTGGAAAAAAGTACAAACAAGATCACACTAAGATTGAAGAGAAAAAAGGCTCATTAGTTAACTATTATATAACACAATGTAGACTTTATTTACTTCTTAGATTGGAAGGTCACCTCTGCTACATCTGTTGATGCATTCATCAAACTCTGTAAATAACTGTTTAATTCAACTTTCCTCTTGGCTGCTACATCTTTTATGTGTGTTCTTCCAAGAACCATCCTATTAGGAAAGCTACAAAAGAAAAACAAAAACAGGATTTAAATTATTTCATCAGAAAGCATTTGGAGACTCATGAACAGCACTTACTTAGAAATATACTTTGTTATATTTTTGCCTGTATCACTCAAAGCATTGGGGATAAGCTACTTTTAAATACTTATTTTCCCTCCCTCCCTCCCTCCCTTTTCTTATTTATTTCATGTATGAGTACACTGTCCCTGTCTTCAGACACACCAGAAGAGGGCATTGGATGCCCATTACAGATGGTTGTGAGCCACCATGTGGTTGCTGGGAATTGAACTCAGGACCTTTGAAAGAGCAGCCAGTGCTCTTTACCACTGAGCCATCTCTCCAGCCCACTTATTTTCTTTATATAAGTCTTGACATCATGATGCATATGTTAGCTGGGCATGGTGGCACATGCTTGTAATCCTAGGGCCACACGGGAGGTAGAGACAGGCAGATCAGAAGTTGGAGGCCAGTCTCAGCTATATAGTAAACTGCAGACAAACCTTGGCTATATGAGACCCTATCTCAACAACACCTGGGGGAGGTGGGGGAAGATGCATGTGTTATTACTTTCCTGTTTTGTTATTAATTTTCTGTTATTTGGTCTCAGCTTTATTAATTCACAAATATCTTACCCGACCTTATCTCTAAAATAATCACTACTCAATAATCATAAAAGAAGATATACAAACAATGACACAGGCCCTAAATCAGGTGCCAAAACCATCATCTCAACTCTTATTTTGGTGATGGTTAAAAAAAAAAGAGTGTAGACAGTAACATACGCACGAGTGTGTTTGTGTGTGTGTGTTGTATGTATTGCTTTTCAAGACAGGGCTTCTCCTGGAACTCTCCCTAGACCAGGCTTGCCTCCAACTTACAGAGATCAGCCTGCTTCTCTGCCTCCCAAGTGCTGGGATTTAAGGTGTGTGCCGCCACTACCACCTAAGACAGACTTTATATATCTTTTTTTTTTCTTCCTGAGACAGGGTTTCTCTGTGTAGCCCTGGCTGTCCTGGAACTCATTCTGTAGACCAGGCTGGCCTCGGACTCAGAGTGCTGGGATTAAAGGCCTGTGCCATCACTTCCCGGCTTATATATCTTTTGAGACAAGGTCTCACTGCATATCCCTGACTGTCCTTGAACTCAGAGATCCACAGCCAGCAATAACATACTTTGATACCCATTTTGCCTCCTTGTTTTGAAATCTTGTATGTGAAGAATGTGGCAAAGGAAAATTACTGGTCATTAAGCTACAGTAAATCTAAGGCTTTACAAAAGAAGTCAGATAAAAAGCTAAGCAATAGGGGCAAGAGAGATGGTTCAGTGAAGAACATGTATTACTCCTCTTGCAGAGAACCTGAGTTTAGTTCCTAGCTCCCACACTGGTCAGCTCACAATGGCTACTGTTAACTCCAGCTCCAGGGGTCCAATGCTTCTGCAGGCACCAACATGGCAAACACACAGACACAGACACAATTTAAAGCAATAAATAAGTAAATAAAATCTTGGGCTGGTGAGATGGCTCAGCAGGTAAGAGCACTGATTGCTCTTCCAAAGGTCCTGAGTTCAAATCTCAGCAACCACATAGTGGCTCACAACCATCTGTAATAACACCCTCTTCTAGTGTGTCTGAAGACAGCTACAGTGTACTTATTTATAATAATAAATAAATCTTTGGGCAGGAGCAAGTGGGGCCAACCAGAGCAAATGAGGTTGGCTGGAGCGAGCAGAGGTCCTAAATTCAATTCCCAACAACCAGATGAAGGCTCACAACCATCTGTATAGCTACAGTGTGTACTCATATACATAAAATAAGTAAATCTTAAAAAAAAAAAATCTTTAGTGTCCTCTTGCCCCTGCTTCCTGTTTACATGCATCACCAGGCCTAATTTAAGATTTTAGTCACATGCTCATTCTACATAAAATTCTAGCTCTTTATCTACCTTCAGTTCTGCATAAGATACTTATTATTTTAATTGGAACTAAATGCTAACCAGTTTCTCACCTACATGTAAAAACAAATTGTTCCTGCATAGGAAAGTATGAATTTTTGCAAGGACAGGAACATACCCAGGTAATTTCCAAAGAGGAAAAATAATACTGAGCTTATTGTGAAGTTCCTGAAATTCATCAAATGTCCGGAATACAAATGATGGTTCAAGGTGTCCTTCTCTCAGAATTCGAACCACATAAATCTGAAAAGAAATCATGTGATAGGCACATTACATTATAATGAAACTTCCTTTCCTGATATAAATATTTATAGTGTAAGCACTTTTTTTTTTTTTTTTTTTTTTGTTTTGTTTGTTTTTTTCCGAGACAGGGTTTCTCTGTGTAGCCTTGGCTGACCTGGAACTCACTCTGTAGACCAGGCTGGCTTTGAACTCAGAGATCTGCCTGCCTCTGCCTCCCAAGTGCTGGGCGTACACCACCACGCCCAGCTAGTGCAAGCTTAACCTTGGTAATATATATTACTATTAGGACATAGTGAATAGAGTTTGTTGTATTTACAATACACATCACTGCATTCTGAGACTGAACTAGATACTGGAAGATTCAAATAAAAACTTGAAGTGGTGGTGCATGCCTTTAATCCAAGCATTTGGGAGGCAGAGGCAGGCTGATTTCTGAGTTGGAGGCCAGCCTGGTCTACAGAGTGAGTTCCAGGACAGCCAGGGATGCACAGAGGAACCCTGTCTTGAAAAATCAAAAACAAAACAAAACAAAACAAAACAAAAATCTATACTTAGTGCATTTCCAACAAAAAGAAAAAAAATGTTTAGGAGTTAAAAAAGGTAAAAAACAACAACAAAAAACTATGGGGTAGGAGTTAAGGGAACATCTTACTGGATATTTCAACTACTCTAAGTTACAATACTTTCAATACTGTAAGAAGAGTCAGGTACATCCACAAATAATGAGAGGCATACGTGTGTATAAACTTTGTATACTTACCAGTGCCATTATAAAATCAATGACAATATAACGTCAATAAAATGGTTAAAAGTGAAATTGCTTTCTAAAAACCACTCATCATATATCAAAACAAACAAAGCAAACCCAGAAACATTATCTAACAAAATATTGGCATGAAGGAGAGAGGTGCAACTCAGTGGCACAGCTTATGGTCACCATCCTGAGAAACTGGGATTGACTCTGCATGAAATAAAAGGGGGGGAAACCTGCACAAGGGTAAATAATAATAGCCTCAAAGAGTGTGGAAAAAACCAATACAAATCCTGTATTTGTTTCAAAATAAGGTTTGGCAAGGCATGTTGGTACAAGCCTTTAATCCCAGCACTTGAGAGTCAGATACAAGTGACTGTAACTTGAAGGTTAGCCTGGTCTATGCAGAGTTCCATGACAACCAGTGCTATATCTAGTAAGATCCAGCCATAAAAAAACAAAAAAGCAAGCTTTTTGTGTATATTTAATGTTATGTAACCATTAATGACCTGGGTTTGATACAAAAAAAAAAAAAAATACTGTACTGAAAGGTAGAATGAGAGATTCAGACATTTTTGTTCATTTCTTTGTTTGGTTTATCTTAGACAAGCTCTCTCTAAAGCAGCCCTGGCTGTCCTGGAACTAGGTATTTAGAAATAGGCTAGTCTCAACCACAGAGATGTGCTTGCCTTTGTCTTCTGAGTACTGGGATTAAGGTGTGCATAACAAAGCCCAGCTGAGAGTTTAAGACTTTTTTTTTTTTTTTTTTAGTTTTTCAAGACAGGGTTTCTCTGTATAGCTCTAGCTGTCCTGGAACTCACTTTGTAGACCAGGCTGGCCTCAAACTCAGAAATCCGCCTGCCTCTGCCTCCGGAGTGCTGGGCTTAAAGGCATGCGCCACCACGCCCAGGTGAGTTTAAGACTTTTTGAAATGCACTGTTAAATCTATTATAGCAAGCAAGATTACCTTTGAAACAAGAAAAGATGAAAGTAATGAGAAAACACTACTACTTTGACACCAAAAGAATGTATTTTGGCCCTTGTGATTTTTTAAGTAAACTTAACAATACAAAACAACCAAAATCATATTGTTCAAGTACAATTACTTATTTTTAGACCATTCATGGAAGCAACAAGCACAAAAAATACGAAACCAAACCAAAACAAATAAACAATGCTTAGAACTTCAAGCAGTCACTGAAAATTGAACAAAGGATAACAGAAACCTTATACTTGATCATCTATATACTGAACAAACTTACATAGTGTTTATCTGGGTTGTATTTCTTATGATATGTGAAAACAGAGACTTCCTTGATCCGGCCATCTTGTCTAAAGGAGTATGTTTTCGGTGAGAATGAAAGGATGGGCTCATCATTAGAAGGAAGGCCAGAAAAACGTAGCTGAGCAAGGTTATGAATGAAGAAATTAAACTTTGTGGCAATGCTTCCCAAACTTGACTCAATCAGCCTACAAAATAATCAGAAACTTGTTAATTGTGAGTTTTCATGGAACATATACTAAACTTAAGATAATAAAAGATGAAAACCGGGGCTGGTGAGATGGCTCAGCGGGTAAGAGCACCCGACTGCTCTTCCGAAGGTGATAAGTTCAAATCCCAGCATCCACATGGTGGCTCACAACCATCCGTAACGAGATCTGGTGCCCTTTTCTGGAGTGTCTGAAGACAGCTACAGTGTACTTACATATAATAAATAAAATAAATCTTAAAAAAAAAACAAAAAAAGATGAAAACCAATTCCTTTTAAAATATTAAGAGCAGGCTGTGAGGATGGCACAGTAGGTTAGGATATTTGCCACCACGCCTGATGATCTCAGTCTAATCTCCAGGATCCACATTGTAGAAGGAGAGAACCAACTCCCTATATTATTATCCTCTGCCTGCTTTACAAGCCGGCAGCATATACCACACACAGAGGAAATAATAAAAATGTACTTAAAAGACAGGCGGATTTCTGAGTTCGAGGCCAGCCTGGTCTACAGAGTGAGTTCCAGGATAGCCAGGGCTATACAGAGAAACCCTGTCTCGAAAAACCAAAAAAAAAAAAAAAAACCAAAAAAACAACAAAAGAAAGTATTAAGTAGATTTTTTTCTTCTCTGCCAAGGACTCTCTTTTTCTTGGGGCCAAAGAAAATTTGTTAAAATGCATCTCTGACATAAAGAAATAATATTTGGATTTCTTGAGCCATATACAGTCCAAGACCAAAGATACGGTCCAGGACCAAAGAGCTATAGAACTAGAAGATGATTAATATATTACTAAAAAGATGACTACTATTTTAAGTCATATTAAAAAAATCTATTAAGTAGCATGGGAGAATTTGGTGGCAAGATTCCCTTAGATAATCATGATCATACTTAATTAGGAAAAGAAGTTTTGAAATGTTGGAATTTGCAGAAGCACTTTGTAAGGAAGACTAGGATTATATATTTAGGTTACCAAAGGAACAACAAGTTTCAGAAATATATATAAGGGCTAAGATGTAGTTTGGTAGTCCTTCACTTGCTTCACTGAGGGGAACCAATGACTAGAAAAAAACCAAAAAGACAGAGTTTAGCTCTGTAGTAAAATGCTTGTAAGTACACAGCCCTAGGTTTGGTCCCCAGTCCCAATGGAGAGGAACAACAACCACAATAAAAACTATAAACACCCAAATTGGTTAAGTTGGGAAGCATTGAAAAGTCAGCTTCTGGGGGCTGGAGAGATGGCTCAGTGGTTAAGAGCACTGACTGCTCTTCTGAAGGTCCTGAGTTCAAATCCCAGCAACCACATGGTGGCTCACAACCACCTGTAACGAGATCTAATGCCCTTTTCTGGAGTGTCTGAAGACAGCTACAGTGTACTTACATATAATAAATAAATCTTTGGAAAAAAAAAGAAAAAAGAAAAGTCAGCTTCCTTCATTTCAGCCAAACTTGACTTTAGGAAAGATCCAGCCAGTGCTTTATACCTCCTCTCTACTGAGAGGAAGGAGGAGGAAAGAAGTGAGCTCTATTCCCAGAAGATATAACAACAGAATTCAGTGAACATGGTCACTCGGTCTTTAGTGTTTTCCAAGATCTGTTTTTTTTTTTGGTTTTTCGAGACAGGGTTTCTCTGTATAGCCCTGGCTGTCTTGGAACTCACTTTGTAGACCAGGCTTGCCTCAAACTCAGAAATCTGCCTGCCTCTGCCTCTCAAGTGCTGGGATTAAAGGCATGTGCCACCACCACCTGGCCTTCTTAGATTTCTATAAGTAAGATCCATTCAGTAGAAATCATGTACTAAAAAACAAGAGATTAGACTTTGAGAGGAATAAACATTTTTTAAAGCACTGCTGCAACTTTTAGTAACTTTTTTTTTTCAGTGCTGGTGAATAAACAATCAGGCCCTTACAGAGGAGAGGATAAGGACTCTACCTCTGAGCTACATCCCTAGTGTTTTTGTCACAAAGACTTTTTGACAAAATTAAACATGCCATACCTAGTAAAGAAAATAGTAGCTTCAGCATCTGTAGTTTGGGGCTGAAGTGCATCTCTAACATATTTCAAATCCTGAATACTTGTAAGTTCTGGCAATCCTGAAGGAATCATCTATAGGAGGAAAAAAATTGTTAAAATTTCTGTTGGTCAAGTACTTAGAATTAAGAGAACAAAAATCATCATACACGTGAGGATTTTGTTAATATCTTGGGTATTTAAGTGACTTACAAATGAGAAACTTAAAGTTAAGACGTCACATGACTTGTTGGAAGTAAAGTCCATTTATGGATTTAACAGGTAAAATCCCAATCTCCCTCCTAGGATTATGTTTACTGTAACAATTCCAGTCACAACAATTATAGCATCTTTTTGTTGTTTTTTGTTCTTCTTACTGAGGTGCTATATATTCTAGGAAGTACAGAAATCCTGAGTATACAGCTTAATGAATGTTTGCCACCTGAACATTCTAGATCTAGAGACAGAAATGCACTCACCAGCAGTGAGTGCCCCTTACAGGCTCCAGTTACTTCTACTCTCCATTCTGGGGTCACCACTTTCCTGACTTGTTTTGTTTTTTGGTTTTGTTTTTTGTTTTTTGTTTTTCAAGACAGGGTTTCTCTGTGTAGCCCTGGCTGTCCTGATATATTTTTTTTTCCCTTGTTCTGGTCAACCTTGCTCACTCCGGCCGGCCGGCCCCACTTGCTCTCGCCCCGCTTGCTCTCTCCGGTCCAAGGATTCGTTCATTATAATTATTCCTAAGTATGCTGTAGCTGACTTCAGACACACCAGAGGAGGGCGTCAGATCTCATTACGGGTGTTTGTAAGCCACCATGTGGTTGCTGGGATTTGAACTCAGGACCTTCGGAAAAGCAGACAGGTGCTCTTACCTGCTGAGCCATCTCACCAGCCCCCTGATATTTTTTAATCATTGAAATCAGACATTGGGGATTCATAGCTGTAATCTAAAAATATTTCACTAACATTTTGACATTTTGTGACTACAGCCAATTTTATTCCAAAAAACATAAAACATCCTCTTTAAACTATCAAAATACTGAAGCTGTAATATACAATTCAGTGTCTGTAAAGACTGTTACCAGTGAGAGAAGGTTAAGAAAGAGGTTTGTTTGCTTTCTTATCAAGTTGTAGGCTTGACAGCAGAGGTCCACAAACAACTGGAAACGAATGGTGGGCTTTTCACCTCCATTAATGACATATGCCATGTCAGAGGTAAGCACAAAAGGAGCTCGGTCCCTGTTGAAAGTACACAGAAAGCATATTTACAGACACACAAAATAAATGGTGCCACTGCTGTTAAAAGTTATTAAATGAAGCCATGTGAGCTATAACAGTCTCAAGTAGGAAACAGCAAATAGTTTTGCATTTCCAAAATCCTTGAAAATTCACATTTTGAGGAAAACTATTACATAGCAACTTTATCATTGGAACAGAACTTAAATATGAAAATTTCACAAATGTGATTACTTATAAATCTATATCCTCAAAGACATAGTCAACAGTGGTTACAAAAATATGGACAGAATTTTTTTTTTCAAGACAGGGTTTCTCTGTATAGCCCTGTCTTGGAACTCACACAGAGGAGAATTTATACTCATTATCATTATGTGAATAGAAAACCATTTGTAGCAGACACCATGAACTAAATTAAATAGAATACATGTCCATTTGTTCAACAAAGTTTAGATGCAAGCTGGTTTTGTCTATTGTGTGGTAAGATCATCTCTTAAGACCTTTTCAGTCTCAGTTATATGTTCAAAAGAAGATACAAGAGCTGGGACCTGTCCTTCCAGTGAGAGTCATAAGGACATTAGTACCTTTTGAAGCTACCAAACATCTGTGCATGGCCCAGAAACTTTCCAAAGTCAATGTGGAACATGTGTCCCGTGCTTCGAAGCATTATATTGTCATTGTGCCGATCACAAATGCCTAAAACATAGGTGGCTACACAGCACCCAGCACAAGAGTAGATAAAGTTCTCAGAAGCCTGTAATAAAGACATAAAATTATGTTAGAAAAAAATGTCTTAAAGGAGGCAAGGTGAGGCAGGGTTTGCCAGTGTGCAATAGTAATCGATCACTTTTTTTTTTTTTTTTTGGTCATAGGGTTTCACTATGTAGCCGTAGCTATCCTCAAACTCACATAGATCTACCTGCCTCTGCCTTCTGGTTGTTGGGATTAAAGGAATGCACCACTACATCAAGTCCAATCCAGCACTCTTTAAAAACTCTTTAAATTTGAAAAGCTGGGTCTTGTAGTTCATATTTATAATCCCAGCACTCAAGAAGTAGAAGCAGGGGCTGGAGAGATGGCTCAGCGGTTAAGAGCACTGACTGATCTTGACGAAGGTCCTGAGTTCAAATCCCAGCAACCACATGGTGGCTCACAGCCATCCATAATAGGATCTGATGTCCTCTTCTTGTGTGTCTGAAGTCAGATAGAGCGTACTTAGATATAATAATAAATAAATCTTAAAAAAAAAAAAAAGTAGAAGCAGGAGGATTGCTATGAGTTTCTGGCCAGTTAGAACGAGATCCTGTCTCAAAAAAAAAAAAAAAAAAGCCAAGGACAGAAATTTTAAAGGTATAAAACTATTGGAAACTTCTCTTAACAGCATCAGCATACCAACTTAGCTATGGCAATAAAAGCCAGTTTTTTCATATGCCCTTCTAAAATGTACTTACTGCTACATCTCCCTGCCTTCTGTCTTTTAACAGATATGGGTCCTGCCAATCTCTAAAGAGTATAAACTGGACAGTGGTGGTTCACACGTTTAATACTATCACTCGGGAAGCAGAGGCAAGAAGATCTCTCAGTTTGAGGCCAGTCTGGTTTACAGAGAGAGTGTCTCTGGACACCTAGGGAAAGAGAAATCTTGAACAACAACAACAACAACAACAACAAACAACGGTTTGAATGGCTCATGACCAGCTTTTAAATATCATGTTTTTAAATGATGATCTATGTTATTGTGGGGACAAAATTAATATTGTGCTTGCCTAGACGGAACAAAACTCTGGATTCAATACCCAGCATAAAAAAACATCATTTTTTTTAAAAGATTTATTTTATTTATTATATGTAAGTACACTGTAGCTGTCTTCAGACACTCCAGAAGAGGGAGCCAGATCTTGTTACGGATGGTTGTGAGCCACCATGTGGTTGCTGGGATTTGAACTTATCACCTTCGGAAGAGCAGTCGGGTACTCTTACCCGCTGAGCCATCTCACCAGCCCCCAAAAAACATCATTTTTAACCCTCATCAATTTAATTTTCCTCTCTACTAGTATAGAGAACATATGTAAAGAAAGTTAGCTCCAAGTTGCAGATATGGCTCAGCAATTTTATTTTACAACCCTCTAAAAACCATTGTTATAACACTTAACACCAATCTATTTACAACTACTTATTAAAAAAAACAAAAACCACCATAAACCAGTAACTTAGGTATTAAGATTTATGCCAGCTAGGCGGTGGTGGCGCACACCTTTAATCCCAGCACTCAGGAGGCAGAGGCAGGCAGATTTCTGAGTTTGAGGCCAGCCTAGTCTACAGAGTGGACAGCTAGGGCTATACAGAGAAACCCTGTCTCAAAAAAACAAAACAAAACAAAAAGATTTATGCCATTTTACATGCATGTGAAACTAAGATATAGCAAGACTTTAGTGTTTGTCAAGATGATATAATTGCAGGTGGGAGTGCCAGGATTCAGCAAGGCAGCAGGACTCCACTTTGCTGCACCCCTTCTCAGTCAAATGGAAAGAAGGTACTCAGTGCATGCTGTTCAACAATCCCTTTGGATCATTATTTTATCAGAAATATTAAAATGAAGAAATACCATCTTCTGCCATACTGCTTCCCAAGACTATAAAGAATTAATGTGGTGGCCTTTAATTCCAGCTCTAGGGGGACAGAGGAAGGAAGAACTTTGTGAGTTCAAGGGCAGTCTGGTTTATACAGTGAATTCCAGGACAGCCAGGGCCTATGTAGAGAGACCTTATCAAAAATAATTTTAAAATGGGAGTGGTCTAACTAAACCACTCTAAAAGACCCACAATATACAAATTTCTCTTTCTTTACTTCCACAGGTCAAAGATAGATAGCACTTCAATGACTATAAAAATGACACATTAATGGTACCTAAATTAGGCAGCTAAGTGACATTAAACCTGGGGTCCTTTCAAATAGAGAGCACAAGGGACAAGAAGATAGAGAAGACAAACAACAAAAGTAAAAATTTTTTTGAAAATGCCATACTGAAACAATTCTTCACAAGCTAATAAAAGCAAAACAAAACTGGCGTCTTCTTAGGTTACCATTCAAAGCGACTATAGGTCTTCCTTAAGACATATTAACATTATAATAGTTCTTAGGCATTAATTAATAGCCGTTATAACATATTCTGATAGCTCTTTATAATAAAGAAACATACTGATCACCTTTTCATATTCTTCTTCAGAAGGATTGTATTTCCTCAGCCACTCAGCAAGTGGTTTATCTTTAAAGGATCCCGTTACACCATATTCCACTTGGATTTTCCTGAGGGTATCTGAAGCAGGAACTAGCTCCACCATGCCTTTCACAAACAAAATAAAGCTATGTAAAAATGTGTACCCACATTGTTTTTAAAAATATTTACACCCTTTAATTCTTGAATTAAGATACTAAATCTGACAGGTCATGCTGAAAAATGTAAGCAGCCAAAATTAACTTATTTTTACAAGCATCAAAGATCTGGAGAGATGGCTCAACATTTAAAAGTACTACTGGCTTCTCTTCCTGAGGAAACAGGTTCAAATGTCAGTACTCCCATGTCACAACTATATGTAACTCCAGTGAGATCTGATGTCCCCTGTGGCATCTGAAAGCACCAAGCATTAATCACTCACATGGTGTACAAACATACATGCTAGCAAAACATCCATATATGGGGCTGGAGAGATGGCTCAGTGGCTTAGAGCATTGACTACTCTTCTAGAGGTCTTGAGTTCAATTTCCAGTAAGCACATGGTGGCTCACAACCATCTGTAATGGGATCTGATGGCCTCTTCTGGTGTGTCTTTTTTTTTTTTTTTTTCCTTCGAGACAGGGTTTCTCTGTATAGCCCTGGCTGTCCTGGAACTCACTTTGTAGACCAGGCTGGCCTCAAACTCAGAAATCCACCTCCGGAGCACTGAGATTAAAGGCGTGCGCCACCACCGCCTGGCTCTTCTGGTGTGTCTTAAGACACTCATATACATAAAACAAATAATTCTTAAAAAAAAAAATCCATATACATAAAGATAATAAAAAACAAACAAAAAAATGTTTGGTGGCAGTGGAGTTGCATACACACTTTTAACCCTCACTCTGCAGGCAGAGGCAGAGAGGCAGAGAGGCAGAGAGGCAGAAGCAGGTGGATTTCTGAGTTCACGGCCAGCCTGGTCTATACAGTGAGTTCCAAACCAGCCAGGCCTACACAGAGAAACCCTGTTTCTGGAAAAAATTAAAAATAAAATATAAAAGAGTATCTAAAATATAATGATTGTGTTTTGTGTATATGTTGTTCATGTGGTAGGTACCTAATGAACGTTCATGATTCTTTTTTTTCCTCTCTTTTTTTGGGGGGGGGGGGGGGGGGGGGGGGGCGAGCTTTTCAGGACCGGGTTGCTCTGTATAGCCCTGGTTGTCCTAGAACTCACTCTGTAGACCAGGCTGGCCTCAAACTCAGAAATCCACCTGTCTCTGCCTTCCAAGCGCTGGGATTAAAGGCATGCGTCACCACTGCCTGGCAATGAAAGTTCATGATTAAGAACAATGATAGTGTCACTAGATGAACATGTAATATATATCAAATAATGAATTCAATTGAAGACTGAATAAGATGGGTCAGTGATTAAAAGTGCCTGCCATGCTACCATGATAGCCCTGGAGTTCAATCCCTAGAATGCACATAAGAAAGAAAAAGAACTCTTTTGTTTGTAACAAGGTTTCTCTGTATAGCCCTGGCTGTTCTGGAACTAACTCTGTAGACTAGGCTTGCATTGAACTCACAGAGATTCGCCTGCCTCTGCCTCCCAAGTGCTAGGATTACAGGTGTGTGTCTCCACTACCACCCAGTTGAGAATTGATCCTTGAAGGTTGTTCTCTGTATCTCAAACATATGTGTTTATCTTCCAAAACCACATAAATAACAAAGTAAAATTGAAAGAATTATCAACTGAGTAACAAAATAAAAATCTACAAAAAACAACACCCCCCCCCCAAACAAATAAATAAACAAAAACCTAAAGCCAATATCACCATTTATTCTGTGGAAATAAACCCAAAATTGGCTTAAGTAAATGAATTCCTTATTGGGTCAATTGATCTACACTTCTGGTTAATACAAAGTGTTTATTAGGACTACTTCTGAACTGTTTTGCTAGTAATTATATTAAATGCTTTATAGTTGTTTTAAAAGTATTTGATTATAAATAGTCCAACCAATAAGTAACACTAGATGTAAATAACTGAGACCCTGATAAGCCTGCAGTAGGATCTTTAAGTATACAACCAAAAGTAAGTTCAAAAGTAAACTACATTCATGAGACAAAGAAATCAAGAACCAACTAGAAGGCCTACCCCGATCTCGGCCAGTTGACAGGCATTTGAATATCACCATCCTCAGATCCAGTCCCTCTTTAAGCCAGATCTTATCCATAATCTTTATCATCTGTAAAGCTAACATATCTTGTCGAAGATCTTCACCAACCTGGAAATTAAGGAAATAAAAATTAGACCTTTCCCCAAGCACTTGCTACATGCTGTAAGATCTGAGGGGCATCTGGAAGAGAATGTACAGAGAGAAGAGATTATCAGAGTGGTACTGTACTTTCCCTTTTTTTTTTTCTTTCTAAAGATTTATTTATTATATGTAAGTACACTGAAGCTGTCTTCAGACACCCCAGAAGAGGGCATCAGATGGTTGTGAGTCACCATGTAGTTGCTGGAATTTGAACTCAGGACCTTTGGAAGAGCAGTCAGTGCTCTTAACCACTGAGCCATCTCTCCAGCCCCTGTACTGTACTTTCCTAGAGACAACTTACTTAAAACTCTTTCTATCTCCATTTCACAGAGTGAATTTTATTTTATTTTATTATTTTTTTTCCCTTGTTCCAGTTAACCCGCTCGCTCCGGCCGGATACGGCCCGCTCCCTCCAATTGGCTCCGCTTGCTCCAGCCAGCCCCGGTCCCTCCCACCGGCCCTGCTCCCGAAGGCCCGCTCGCTTTGGCCGCGCTCGCTACAGTTGGTCTTTCCGGTCCAAGGATTCGTTTATTCTTATTCTTATTATTCTTTTTTTTTTTTTTTTTTTGGTTTTTCGAGACAGGGTTTCTCTGTATAGCCCTGGCTGTCCTGGAACTCACTTTGTAGACCAGGCTGGCCTCAAACTCAGAAATCCGCCTGCCTCTGCCTCCTGAGTGCTGGGATTAAAGGCGTGTGCCACCACGCCCAGCTCTATTCTTATTCTTATTCCTAAATATGCTGTAGCTGACTTCAGACACACCAGAGGAGGGCATCAGATCTCATTACGGGTGGTTGTAAGCCACCATGTGGTTGCTGGAATTTGAACTCATCACCTTAGGAAGAGCAGTAGAGTACTCTTACCTGCTGAGCCATCTCACCAGCCCAGTGAATTTTATTTTAATTAATTAATTAGTTAATTAATTTTGAGGTGCGGGGGACTGAGTCTTTGGTCTTGTCAAGCACTCTACCACTGAACTACCATCTACTCAACAGTACATTTAAAAAGTTGAATTTTAGAGTATGTAAAATATCTTTAATTAAGAAACAAAAGGGCCAGACAGTGGTGGTGCATGCTTTTAATCCCAGCACTTGGAAGGCAGAGGCAGGGGGATTTCTGAGTTTGAGGCCAGCCTGGTCTACAGAGGGAGTTTCAGGACAGCCAGTTCTACACAGAGAAACCGTGTCTCAAAAATCCAAATCCAAAAACTAAAAACAACAACAACAAAACCACAACCGCCCCCCAAACCCCAAAACAAACAAAAAAAGAAGCCAGGGCTGGTGAGATGGCTCAGCGGGTAAGAGCACCCAACTGCTCTTCCGAAGGTGATGAGTTCAAATCCCAGCAACCATATGGTGGCTTACAACCACCCGTAATGAGATCTGATGCCCTCCTCTGGTGCGTCTGAAGTCAGCTATAGTGTACTTATGTATAATAATAAATGAATCCTTGGACTGGAGAGAGAGGAGCCGACTGGAGCGAGCGGGGGCCGAACGGGACAGTCGGAGCGAGCGGGCCAACCTGAGCGAGTAGGGTTGACTGGAACGAGGAAAAAAAAAAAAAGAAGCCAGGTGGTGGCACTATATACCTTTACACCCAGCACTTGTGAGGCAGAGACACTGAAATCTCAAAGTTCAATGTCAGCCTGGTCTACAGGGCAAATTCAAGGACAGTCAGAGCTACATAGAGAAACCCTGCCGAGGTGGTGGTGGGGGAACAACAACAACAACAACAACAACAAAACAGGGCTGGAGAGATGGCTCAGTGGGTAAGAGCACTGACTGCTTTCCCGTAGGACCTGAGTTCAACCCCCCCCCCCCCCCAAATAACAACAATAACAAAAACCCAAAAAACAAAATGGAAATCATATAACATCACATTATGGTAATATCTCACCAAGAATTATAATGGTCAATCAATCTACAATCATTTAAAATGAAAGGTCACTTAAAAATATCAGTCCTCATGGGTCTGGAGAGAAAGCACTGAGGTTAATAAGGTCAATGGTTGGTCTTTCAGAGGACCAGGGTGAGTTTTCCAGCACCTATGCATGGTACCTCACAACTGTCTATAACTCCAGTTCCAAAAGATGCAATGTCCTCTACTGATATCAGAGGGTACCAGAATGCATGTACACACAAACAAACATTTATACATATATAGTGGGTAAATCTAAAAATAAGTTTTCCCAAATTAGTAGGTTTAACTGGAATATCAGCATTTCAATTTTATTTTAAAATCTGGATCACAAAACATTTTTATTTTATTATTACTATCCTTTGAGACAGGGTCTCACTCTGCAGCCCTGGCTGACCTGCAACTGGCTATATTGACCTTAAACTCTGCCTTTGGTTTTGGATAGCTGGAATTCAACATAAATACAATAATACCTGGCTGAATAATATAATTTGAGCACAAACAATTATAAATATACTTTTGAGGCTACTCAAGAAAACTATGAAAAAGATTAAGGGAGACTTGCCTTAAGGAATATTGAGACAACTTCTAAAATGTCTATAATTAAAACAGATGGCACTATTTTTAAAAAGGCACCAATATCATTAAACAAACAGAAACTTGTATCTATCAAAGAAGGTTCAATTTAAGCTGTCTTTGTGAACCTCCAATTAATTAACTTAATGAATTAACCAGAGTGCTCCATTCTTTCTTAAAAGTGTAAACATTATGAACAAGAGAGATGGCTTAGAGGTTAAGAGCACTGGATGCTCATCCAGAGGTCCTAAGTTCAATTCCCACCTGTGGGGAGCAGGCGCAGCCGCATGGGGCAGAGATGGCACCCTGGCTCTATGCCAAGCCTCGTGACGTCGCTTATTTATTCCAGTCTCAGTCATGCACAGTAAAAGCAGCGAGTGTAACTCATTGGAGAGATAGCTCTCACAATACCATTCTATCAGCCTATCCTGCATGCTGCCTTGGACGTGTGCATCTATGATTGGGTGGTGTGAGGTGACGTGAGTGAATGGAAGAGGATAAATTGGGGGCAGTCCGAGAATAAAGGGGAAGCTGTGGAAAGCTGCGTGAGACATGCTTTGGAGTCCGTGTCGTTTATTCCCACACTCTGCTGGTCAGAGACCTGGGACTGCGACACCACCAACCATGTGGTGGCTCACAACCATCTGTAATGTGATCCAGTGCCCTTTTCTGACCTGTAGGCATATATACAGGTAGAACACTGTATAAGTGTTAATAAGTTAATAAATCTTACCAAAAAAGCATGCACATTATGATTATAACTCACAAATCTCAAAAGGTAATAGATTCTTCTCTAATACTCCAGTCCTTCTGCTTCACATAGATAATTTCTGTTTCTAAAAACCAAAGGCCAGATAAGTAGCATACTACAAAATCCAGCACATGGGAAGCTCTAACAGGATGATACAGGGTTCAAAGTCAGCCATGACTATACTGTGAGATATTGTCTCACACAAACATTCCCCTAGGTAATGTCATTCCTGTTTTTGCAGCTTGGCCAACCTAATGGTACCTGCCTGCTGTAATATGTCCAGTCAGGTTGGCCTAGGGCTAAAGTTGTCCCCAGTCCTATCTGAGAAGAGTGAGTGTATGTCCGTAATATTTTTACAGAACTACTCACTTTTTTTTTTTTTTTTGAGACAGAGTCTCATGTCAAGATCGGCCTACAACTTGCAGTCTTCTTTTCCTACACTTCCTTGAGCATTGCATTACAAGTGTATGTTACCATCTTAAATTTTACTGATTCAACTTCAATATCAAATAAATGTTAATAAATTTGGTTAAAAGAATTTTTAAGCTGTCATTTTTCCTTTTGACCTAGTTGAACACATGGTGCAAATCCATAGTATAGTATAGTATAGTATAGTATAGTATAGTATAGGTATTTGAGAAGTTCAACCAGGAGAAGAATCCCTTAAGTCTAGGCCTTCAGCCAGGCAATACAGAGGAATTATCATTAAAAAACAAAACAAAAACCAAGGAGAAGCCTAATATGGTGGCACACACCTTTAATCCCAGCGCTCAGGAGGTGGAAATGGGGAGAGAGCTGCTAAGTTCAATTCCAGTCTGGTCTACATAGCAAGTTCCAGGACAGCCAGGGTTATATAGAGACCACTTCTCAAAACCAAACCAAATGCACCCCGCCTCCACAAATCCCAAGAGACAAAAAAACCAAAGAATAACGCTAGTCTTCTCACCTTAAACATGACATTAATTTCTTCCCCCAGAGGATCAGCATTCACCATTGTGACTTTCAGAGGCATAGCATTAGAACTGAAGAACGAACATGACTGTAAACACAACACTAAACATTAGAAATGTTAACACTAGCATAAAAGTGAATTATGAATTTATTCATGCTTTCCTTTTCCTCTGTTCTGGATTACAACAAATCAAACAATGGCTATTAACTAGCATTTACACGATCCTCTAGTAATATATATAAACATCTCTTGAAATTTAAACATAGTATATAGCAGTAAAATAGCTTCACTAAAAAGGCAGACATGACAAAAATTTAAAAACTTGGTGCAAAAATATTTTAATCACCTTAACTTTAAATCTGAATCTTTCAACAGAACACACAGTTGTATGACTCTCATTCTGATCTGGAACAGCTACATTTTCACATATGTACTTGTGAGATTCATTACTTATATAATCAAATATCAACACTTTAATAATTTCACAGAAAAGATCAACTCACATTTTACCTAACATTTTGTGGAACTGGGTGCACATGAAGGGCTTTGTACATATAAACAAATTCTCTACAAAAATCTCACCTTAAAATAAAATCTTCTAAAAAGCTAATGTAATACCACAACTCTAATTTAAGAATACAAACAAACCGAGGGAGACAGCATTTACACATTGTCTTGAGTTTAAGTTATGACATCATTTATTTTTTAGTGGTATTTTGTTATGATTGCCATTGAAAATAATAAAAAGAATGTTGGTTTCAAAAAAACAAAACCCAAAATAGTAAAAAAAAAAAATTCTGACAATATGTCTTTAGGGAATACTGACTAGGTAAAAATATGCTGAAAAGGGCTAGAGAGATGGCTCAGTGGTTAAGAGCAAAGACTGCTCTTCCGAAGGTCCTGAGTTCAAATCCCAGCAACCACATGGTGGCTCACAACCATTTGTAATGAGATCTGATGCCCTCTTCTGGGGTGTCTGAAGACAGCTACAGTGTACTTAGATAAAATAAATAAATCTTTAAAAATATATATATGTTGAAAAAATAGATCTAACAACACCTTTTCCTATGTACTTACAAACAACACATCTTATTCACACTTGCATGAAGCAACTCTCTTTTTATGCATTATTTTGAAGTGTATATGAACTTAAAGAGTATTGTGTTACCTTAATATTTAGTTCTTTTGCCACTAGACTTGGTTTGAGAGGAAGACGGCATTTATTTCTCAGAAAAAAGGACTGTACTCGTTCCATACTCTTTTGGAGGACGACCTATGGAAGAGATTACCTTTGTAAGCACATCTTGAAAATGAAGATCTATTCATTTTGAGTATGTTTACGTGTATGCACATACATACTCATGGAGGTCACAGGTTAATGCTTGGGTGTCTTCTGTAATCACTCTTTATTTTTCTGGACAGTCTCCACCAGACTTGGAGTTTACTGATTAAGCTAGTCTAGCTGGCCCGGGAGCCCCAGGGACCCTCTTTGCTTCCAGCTTCCCCAGCACTGAGATTTCAGGTGGGTATCAATCACTCTACTACATTTTTACATGGGTACTGAGGATCTAAATTCAAGTTTGTGCTATAAGTACTTTAATGACAGCACTGAAGATCTGTTCTTTGACGATTTCTTCTATGTCTATAAAATGTTCCTTGCTCATATCCACCTCCTCCTATATCCCCCTAATACATCTCCCACCCAACATCACAAACTCTCTCTTTTTCCTATATAACTTACTAAGTCCAATTAGTAACACCCATATACACAGGGTGTGTAGGATCATGGGGGTGGGGGCCTCACTATATATCCCTGGCTGGCCTGGAATTCACAGAGATCAGCCTACCTCTTTCAAGTGCTGGGATTAAAGGCATGTGCTATCATGCCCAGGAAAGTATAGCTTTTTAGAGAAAACAAGATGCTAACAGAAGTTATTTTATATATATATATATATATATATATATATATATATATATATATATATATATATATATATATTTTTTTTGTCCATAGGGATATCCCATAAAGAAACAAAGCATGCCTGAATCAGTAACATGTTTCTACAAAGTGAGCTATTAGGGAGACTGAAACAGGACTTTGAGATAACTTAAGAGTCTGAGACCAGCCTGGGCAACCCAGTAAGATGCCATCCTTTCAAAACATAAAAAGAAAGAAATAAGGAATGCTAGGGGATGGGTGAAGCTGTATGCAATAATGTTCACAGAAGCAATACATGGGAAAGAAAAAATATATAAACAATGTACATGGAGGCTCAGACATCATGTTCTCAATACTTGGTGACATTATATACTTACAGAATGTGAAGTATAACTCTATGTGCTGACAAGACTTCTCCAAGATAAAGTGAAAAGAGCCATTTTCAAAAACAAAAAACAAGAACAATTTTTGAAATAATCTAAGAACATCTAAATAGATATCCTACCTTGTGTCCATGACACAAGACAACCTGAGTTCAAGAATAAAGATATATTATTATGGCTGGATGTAGCAGTGCACACCTTCAACCCAGCATTGGGAGGCAGAAGCATGAAGATCTCTGTGATTTTGAGACCAGCCTGGTCAACATAGTGAGTTCAAGGACAGCCAAAGCTTATAGGGAGACCCCTTCTCAAAAACAAACAAACAAAAAAATACCAAAAAAGACCCCAAAACAAATAAACAAACAAAAAACCCCAATTAGATAGACACATACACATTGTTACAATTGCAGTATTTCCAAGTTGATCTTAGATTCAAACATAGTTCTTATTAAATTGCAATAAGGCTGCAGAAGTATAGGCTTTTCCAGTTGGTGGCTTCTGGAGGGGTTGGAGTAGGGGATGGAATTAGTTTTCTTTAAAGGGCTGGCAACTGGGAGTTTGACCATGCTCTAGTAAATATATGGGCAATACAAATTGGACTTGGGTTTGTTTGTTTATTTTCCTTCTTATTCTGTTTTGGGAGAGGTCATAAGAGTTGGGGTGGACCTAAGAGGACTGGGAAGTGAATGGGATCAGGGTGCATTATATGAAATTTCCAAATAATCAATAAAAACATTAAATAAAAAAAAAAATACCAACTGCCCAAGTGAGTTGACAAGTATCTCCTAGCACTGAGGAGGCTGAGGCAAGATGATACAGGGGCCAGCCTGCCTGGGGATGTAGAGAGATCTCTCCCCCCAGCCCTCCCCCCTAAAAAGAATACTTGTATTCTCTTTGATGGGTACATACCTGTCTTGTTGATCCACTAGCTTGCCTTACTTTTTCTGCAACTCCTCCTAAAAGCTGTACAAGTTTCATCTGCTTAGAAAGCTCTTCTCTGAGTCCTTTTCCTCCTACAGAGAGGAGAGCACCCAACACATGTTCATATCTGCTTCCAAAGTGTGTATCATGCAAAGCATCCTTGAGAAGCCTAATGCAACAAAAATATGCACATTAGTCACCTCTGTGAACTAGATGAAGCTCCTGCAAAGATCCGTTTAATAAGATCTATTTTGTATATCTAGAAAATTAAGTCATATGAGCAAGAAAAGGTTCAATAGTTATTATAAAGCTATAATGTTCAAATATTGTTCAATTTTATTAATTTTGGTTTTAAAGACTAAAATTTTAGCTTCTATAAAATAACAGATTCACTACACATCTGGTTACCCATAGCAAGTATCATGAGCATACTGTTTATATTTAGTGATTATGACATCTTGTCAATATCTAAAAAAGAAAGGAGCCACATGATAAAATTTAAATCTTACCAATACAAACTGTGTGCTATCTGGATGTTTCCCAATGCCCTGGACAGAAGGAAGCGCACTAGTGAACTATTCAAATAAATTTCATATTTCAAAGCCTATGTGTAAGAGGAAATAAGCATTATTAGCAGTCAAGCCATATTAAATTGTTCAGATAAAAGCATTAAATACATAGCCTAAATATTATTCATTGGTGAAAAGATAGTATTTATAAAAATGAAGCTGCTAGGTTTTATAGCTCAGTGGTAAAAGGCTTGCCTAGCAGAAACTTTTTTTTTCTTGGTTTTTCGAGACAGGGTTTCTCTGTGTAGCCCTGGCTGTCCTGGAACTCACTCTATAGACCAGGCTGGCCTCGAACTCAGAAATCCGCCTGCCCCTGCCTCCCAAGAGCTGGGATTAAAGGCGTGTGCCACCACTGTCCGGCTCTAGCAGAAGCTTTATACTACATTCTCACATAGTGTCCTCAACATTTCTGCTGAACTGTAATGGCATTTTAAAATAAGACCTGTAATCATTCCCTACCCACTGGAACTAGAGTGAGTGAGCTGGAAGCAAGGTAGTAAAAACTCCTACCTGTACAAACTGTGGGAGAAGATCTGCTAGTTCATCATCACTAATGGCCTCCATCCAGCTCACAGCAAGCGATCGCACCTCCTGATCAGCAAATCTAGAATATCAGAAAAAATCAAGATTTAATAGTAATTTTTTCCTAATGCAGCTGTACTAACTCAAAACACAATTTTAGTCTGGCCCTAAGAAAGAAGATTCAAATGGCTCTTATTCAAAACCAGTGTGCTAGTATGGCAGTATATACCTTTAAATTCAGCTCTTAGTGGCAGAGGCAAGCCAACCTGAGTCTACGCTAGCCTAGTCTACACAGCAAGTTCCTAAAGGAATTTTCATACATACTTAGTTCTGGTTGAACCTCCTCCACAATCTCCACTTTTTTTTTTTTTTTTTTTTGGTTTTTCCAGACAGGGTTTCTCTGTGTGCCCTGGCTGTCCTGGAACTCACTTTGTAGACCAGGCTGGCCTCGAACTCAGAAATCCACCTGCCTCTGCCTCCCGAGTGCTGGGATTAAAGGTGCTGGCCACCACGCCCGGCAATCTCCACTTTTTTTGTTTTGTCTTGTTTTTTATTTTTTTTGGTTTGGTGTTTCTCTGTGTAACCCTGGAATTCCCTCTGTAGACTAGGTTAGCCTCAAACTCAGAAATCTATCTGCCTCTAAAGGTGTGTGCCGCCACCACCACCCACTTCACAAATCTCTACTTAAACTCTTTCACTCTTACTATTCCCTCTTCTGCTTGTCTATCACATGTGTTCTCCTGCCCTCCTAACCTTCCCTCAATACCTTTCTTTTTACTCAAGTAGGAAACACTAAATGCAGATTCTATTCCCAGGTTATTGCAAAACTTTAGCTTCATAAAAATGAATTTTGTCCTCATCATAAAATATTAATTATTTATTAATAATTATAAATCTAGATCTTTATGAGTTTGAGGCCAGCCTGGTCTACAAAGTGAATCCTAAGACAGCCACAGCTACACAGAGAAACCCTGTCTTGAAAATAAATTTTTTTGTAAATTACATAGTAATTAATAAAAAATTATTATTTAAAACTAGCCATTTCTTTCTTTCTTTAGGTTAAGTTTTATATGACACAAAAATGTTTTGACCATTTAAAAGAAAAAGATTATGTTTACATAAATTACATGTATACATTTACAATATCTTATGCTGTTTTCACGTTAAAAGGGAGGTACCCCTGCAGCATAACACATTGGTGAAAAATTTGACAAAAAAAAACCCCATCAAATAAATGTATTTGACTTACTTTGCATCAAGGAGCTCCAATGCAGCCAGTGGGCACAATGGCGGCCACTGATGCAGCAATGAGTAAGTTTTGGCAAGATTAGCCCACTTCCAGTTTGGAGCACTTGCTAATATCTTCGGAAGACAATTTGGATGTTTTAGGCAATAATAGCGGTTTTCCCACAAAAAGACCTTATCTTCTTTAGAAAGTCTGCATATATAAATAGAATTAAATTACTTCCCAGTAGAATTATGATAACGTTACCTCAATAATTAAAAATTCAAATAAGAAATGTATTCATTTGTGACAGTCACTTCTTGATAGTACTAACACTAATATCAAATAGAAATATTCAATGTATAGCAAACATCACTAATCTACCTTTATTTGGAGATGAAAATTGTTCTGCCTTGACAAAGTGCTATATTTGTTAAAATAAAGGAAAATTCCAACAAGTTGCCAAGCACTACAAAACGAGAGTTAAATAAGCAGAGCTCACCCTGTAAGGCAGCAAGGATTCCGTCCACACAAGTAAAATCAAGTGCAACAGGGAAAACAAATGCTTCAGTCTATTTTTAGGGAAGCATACAGTTGAATTGAAAAATAGTCAAAATGGAGAAAAAAAGTATTTTGGGGACATTCTGAGTTAAGTTCAATGACATGTTCATGAAATATTTCACTGTTGTTCCTCATTCTTTTTGAGGCAGGATCTTATAGCCCTGGCTGGCATCAAACTTGCCATGCAGCTTAAGATGGCTTCAAACTCTTGTTCCTCCTGCCTCTGCTGCCTGTGTTGGGATTACAGGTGTGCAATAGCATGTCTGGCTCATACATTTATCTTTGTGCATATAGTACTCAAGTAAAATGTATTAATCTCATATTCAGTATGGAAAAGCCCACAAACACGATGTAAGTTATACTGGCTAGTTTTAGGTCAGCTTAACACAAGCTACAATTATTTGAGAGGATAGAACTTTAACTGAAAATGCAGACAAGCCCATACATTTTCTTAAGTAATGATAAAGGATGGAGGGGCCAGACAATCTCTGGATGGTGCCATCTCTGGGCTGGTGGTCTTAGGTTCTATAAGAAGGCAAGCTCAGAAAGCCATGAGGAGCAAGGCAGTAAGCAGCAACCCTCCATGGTCTTTGTATCAGCTCCTGCCTGTAGGCTCCTGCCCTTTATATTCCCTGTCCCGGAACTCACTTTTTTAGACCAGGCTGGCCTCGAACTCAGAAATCTGCCTGCCTCTGCCTCCCGCATGCTGGGATTAAAGGCCTGCACCACCACTCCCGGCTTTTTTTTTTTTTTTTTTTTGACTTCAATATTCTATATGCACATATATGTACACATACATTAAAACCTGGGTCTGGTTAAATGGATCAGTGGAAAAAGTACTTCCTATGCAAACATTAGCACCTTAGATCAGATCTTTAGCATTAACATATAAATTTGGTGTGGCAGTGTGCATCTGCACACCCAGCATTGGGAATGAAGAGACAGGGAGAATCCCTAAAGTCCTGTGGCCAGCCAGCCTAGCCAAGAGGTGAGCTCCAGGTTCAATAAGAGTCTGTCTCAAAAAAAAAAAGGGGGTGGGGGGTTTAAAGACAGAAGAAGAAGAAACCCCAGGTAGACCTCTCTCTCCACATGGGCACACACACAAATGTGTTACAGAAACAATTTTAAAGGCTAAACAATTAAAAATACTAAAAGATTAAAAGATTTATGCACTTCTCTGATTTGTATGTAGTCAGTCTTTCATTGGCACTGTTGGGATCATTCTTTACTCCCAGTCCCAAGTGGCCCTCTTCGTATCAAAACAACTTCTAAATCATGGGCTATAATATAAGCTTTAACCTTAGTATTACATTACAGCAGAGTCCCAAGAAAGTAATAAACAAAGCATACCCAAATGATGAATCTCTGTGAATAATATCCAGAAGTTTCCCCTTTATATCACTCTCCAGTGTTTCCAACTTGTATTGCTGTATAATGTTTCTATCAATTTGAGGAGATGTATAAATAATGTCAAATGCAGGAGAAGGAAAATCAACCTGAAAAAATTAAAAGAAATCAGTGAAAAAAAATTGTGTGTGTGTACTTGGTTTTCCAAAGACAGAATTTCTCTGTATAGCCCCGGCTGTACTAGAACTCACTCTGTAGACCAGGTTCACCTTAAACTCAGAGATCTGTCTACCTTTGCCTCCTGAGTCTTGGGACTCACCACTGCCTGGCAAAATCACTCAAATTATAATCCAAAATTTCCATATTAGTATCTTTGTCTTTCAAGAAACCAATTTTTCTTTTTCTTTTTTTTTCTGTTTTTTTTTTTAATCTTTTTTTTTTTAGATTTATTTATTATTATATTTAAGTACACTGTAGCTGTCTTTTGATGCACCAGAGAGGGCGTCAGATCTCATTATGGATGGTTGTAATCCACCATGTGGTTGCATGGGATCTGAACTCAGGACCTTCGGAAGAGCAGTCGGTGCTTTTAACCACTGAGCCATCTCTCCAGCCCCCGTTTTTTGTTTTTGTTTTTTTGTTTGTTTTTGGTTTTTTGAGACATGGTTTCTCTGTATAGCCCTGGCTGTCCTGGAACTCACTTTGTAGACCAGGCTAGCCTTGAACTGAGATATCTGCCTGCCTCTGCATGTGCCACCACGCCTGGCAAACCAATTTTTATTAACAATATAGATAAAGTGATATTAAGTATTAAGCTAGTGCCTTTTTTCTTCCTGTTGATAGTGATTACCAACAACAGTTTGTCATTCTCAAAAGCATGTTTTTATTTCTTGGGATAGAAACAGCATGTTTTACTCTCTCAGAAACTGGAAATGGTTTTATTAATACTTAAATTGAAGACAGATTGTGAGATGAAAGCAAGATTAGGCTTCTTTAATAACAATCCATGTTATGGAATATACAAACACTGTTTACAAAGACATTCACATTTAAGCCCTCCGTGTATCAATAACTACCATTACCTGTAGCACAATTCTTTCCATGACATAGCTTTTTTTTGAGATTGCTCCAGGAATAGAATTTGTATGTGATGAAGTCCAAAGGTAGAGAAGTTTAGTTCCACATGTTAAAAACCTTAATGAACATAAAAAGAATACTGTGATTTTCATTTTAAAAATTTCAAACCCACAAAATATGATAATCAACTTGGAATGTTGGTAAAACAGTACAGTTTTTTTTTTTTTAAAAGATTTATTTATTATATGTAAGTACACTGTAGCTGTCTTCAGACTCTCCAGAAGAGGGCGCCAGATCTCGTTACGGATGGTTGTGAGCCACCATGTGGATGCTGGGATTTGAACTTATCACCTTCGGAAGAGCAGTCGGGTGCTCTTACCCGCTGAGCCATCTCACCAGCCCAAAACAGTACAGTTTTAAAGAATACATTGGAAGGAGTCAGCTACTACAATACTGAGAAGTTAGATAAAATATTAAAGTTGGGGTGGGAACAGAAAAAGGGAGAATAAAAATGCATCTTGGAAAGAATGGCATTGAGAAGAGAGCATATAAGGGATAAGGACATTCACTGTTGTCTAATACTACTATGTAAACAGGAAGTTTCCAAGTTTTCTTTAGAGACCAGGACTTCAAGGTCATGACTTGGATTACAGAACTGCATCCTGATTTTTACCATTAGAATAAAAAGCCAAGAGAATCAGTAACTGCTTTATACCATCAAAACACAACTTACTTCAGGCAAACTATATTTAAGTACTCCTCAGTACATTTTTTTCTCTAAAAGGCTAGACAATATTTAGGAGCACAGGGCAGTGGTGGCGCATGCTTTTAATCCCAGCACTTGGGAGGCAGAGGTAGGTGGATTTTTGAGTTCGAGGCTAGCCTGGTCTACAAATTGAGTTCCAGTACAGCCAAGGCTATACAGAGAAACTGTGTCTCAAAAAAAAAAAAAAAAGAAAAAGAAAAAGAAAAAGAAAAAAGAAAAAAATTATTTAGGAGCCTACATATTTGTAATCTCAGTATTCAGGAGGTTGGGGCAGAACCTTAACTTTGGTATAACCTGGGCTACATAGTGATTTCACGATTAAAAACAATAAAAAAATGAAAATTAGGGGCTAGAGAGTTAGCTCAGTGGTTAAGAGCACTTGTTACTCTTGAAGAATAACCAGGTTTAATTCCCAGCATCCACACAGTGGCTCACAGCTGCCTGTAACTCTAGTTCTAGGGAATCCGATACTTTCTTCTGATCTCTGGTGGTTACTATGCACGTACATACATGGTATACAGACATCCTTGCAGGCAAAATGTTCACATACATAAAGTAAATTTATACGATTAAATACATTTTAAAAGGCTGGACATGGTAGCACATATTTATAATCTCAGCTATAATAGTCTCTGTTGCAATGTCTTCATTTGGCTGTAATAATATAAAGTACTTAAGAATGATATATAAATGAGTATGTTGTATGATATAACAAAATATATTTATAAAAATAGGAAGTGGGGGGGCTGGAGATTGGTAAGATGTCTTAGCTCTTGTTCTTACAACTGACAACTTGTAATCAATTCCAAACCTACACTGTGGAAGAAGAGAACTGACTTCTGCAAACTATGTTCTGACCCCCCCACACACTATAACTGAATGTAACAAAAAAAAAGGGCAGTGGGACTCAAAGCATACATTGATCCTTACTCTCAAACTAGTAACTATTTAAAACAATTAGTTACATACTTTGATAAATTACAGTTCTTTTTTCCAAGATTAAACTTTAAATTTTTTGTGTATGCATGTATAAATAAAGGATAGAGAGATGGCTCAGAGGTTTAGAGCACTTGCTGCTCTTACAAATGACCTTAGTTCCTAGGACCCATATTAGGTAGCTCACAATCACTTATGACTCCATTTCTGGAGGAGAATTCCAAATCTTTATTACATATTTCATCTATAAATTGTTTTGTATTTCCCAAAAAATAAACAATTTCAGGGCTGAGGAGACGGTTCAGTTGGTAAGTGCTTTCTCTACAAGCATGATCCAAGTCTGATCTCCAGAGCTCATATTAAGAAGCCAAGGATGCCAGTGTATATTTGCAATCTCAGTGATGAGGGAAGTGGACACAGTGGTGGGTTCCTGGAGCTCACTGGCTAGTCAGTTACACACCCTGTGCCTCAGATATAAGGTGATGAATGGCAATCATGGTTGTACTTGAAACTCCACATGCACATATGAGGTTACTGTCCCCAGGAAAGATCTTTAGAACTCTTTTTTTTTTTGGAGACAGAGTTTCTCTGTATAGATCAAGGGCTCATAACACTGAGGACTGGTTAGTGAATTAGAACTGTTTAATCCTGTTCTATCTCTGAAAATGGAGAAAGGTGGGAATTATAAAAAATAGATTTTAGAATCAAGAGAACTGATATAGCCATTGCATTGTGTCATAATATACTTTAAAGAAATGACAGTGGTTGGCTACTGATTTTCTCTTCAATCAGTGAGTGACAAGCAATCCCTTGCATATTCACCAAATAACTCTGAGACTACAGCAGAGAGAGTACTTTGTCTAGCTCAAAGCTCATGCTTGTCACTGCTCCCAACCTGGCCTCCAGCCTGTTTTTGATGTACAGAGTATCTGAGAACTCACCATCACAATTCAGTTAACACTCACCGTTTAAAATCAAATAGAGTTAAAGAAACTTTGCCCAGAGATTCTGGCGCCTTTCTCTGTTTATTAGAATCAGGGGAACTTCCACTGCTCTGATTTAAAACTCCAAACAGAGTAAGATGAAGAACTGATTCTAATGGCAACTGCGATATCTGGATAGGAAAAATGATTCTGTGGGGCAGAGAAAAAATTTTGTTGGTGTTAAGAAAAAAAAAAAGATTAAAAGTAAGGCTTAGTAATCACTTAATGAAGACTAATTTTAGGTGTTTTATTTCACTTATAAAACAATCTTTAGTTCTGAGTAACTTTTAGCTAAGTAGCAAGCATGGCTAACTTGTAAAGTTACATCTTAAATTTCATTATCAGTATAAAACTTCAAAAATGTAACAATTCTTTCTGTAAAAATGTCTAAGAACTTAAAGATAGGCAGTTCGATAATTAGGCAAAATAAAATTAGACCTTAATTCTGCAACTAGCTATTTACTTAAATATGACAAGTTCCCTTAGTTTAAAAAAAAGTATTTAAAAAAATTAACATTACAGAATATTATCAAGTACATAGATTTAAGATTCAGCTTGGTTGTTAAGAGCTGGATTCTTGTATAGTGCTATATAATAAGAACTTAGGCAAGCAGTTTATAAAACACAATTTCTTGAGTTCTATATAAATTTTTATCTTTGACATGACTAAGTCTACAAAGTAACACTACACTATTGCAATTTTAAAACAGAGATTTAAAGGAGTACTTCAAAATTCCTAATGTTAATTACAATTAACAGTATTTTGTGTAGATGTCAAGATATCAGTAAGAATTTACTGAATTTCAATGGCTATCATAATAATGTATACATTGGAAAAAATTACAGAATAGGGTACAGTGAAATAATTATAAAAGTAAAAAATTCCACTTACAGTTCATCCCATTTAATAAGATAGAAGAAATTCTTGTATGTGCCAACCTTCTTTGACTGAATAGGTTTAAAAAGATCCTTCCCATTGTGAGACAGGGAACATATCAAGTAGTATTTTTCGTAACTGAAAAAAGAAAGCTTAATTTGATTTCTAGGTTGGCAATAATTATCTAACTAACACAAGTACATTAGCATTTTTTCCCAAGTGACAAAATGGTCACTTTTTGTTTTTTGAAATCCATGTGAAATTTAACCTTTGAAGATTCTACAGAAATAGAAGAATGGTGTAACAAAAGAAGTAGAGTGGGAAGCATATAACCCAAGTGTCAGCCTGGGGCTGGGAATGCTGGGACTATAATAACCCCATAAAATGTAAGCTGTTTCAGGTATTGTACTGAGAGGGCAGGTGAATGATGACAGACTATGTGTTGATCCATTTCTAGTTAAAACCCATGCAGTACCAACATTATCTTCCCTTGCTGTTACTTCTATTACATTCCTGTTTTTTGTTGAGGTTTGTTTAGTTTCTTTTGGTCTCTTTCTTAGCAGTAGTGGAGATGCTGATGCTACTTTTCTTTGCTACACCACTGTAATATTCAGCTAAGCATTACTTAACAATATACAGACCCAGTAATTCAGCCAATTTTCACAGGTATTGCTATATTCTTTACAACTAAACACCAATAACTTAGTTCCAAATTGCTGTTCATACAGACACAATAAGACAATCTTCTAAGAACCTTGGACTCAATAAAACTGTATTCTGTTTCTACTCTTACTTCTAGGTTTACATGCTAATCATTCTACTCACATCCACAGCTTTTTCTGGGTGTGAATAGGTAGGGTGGTGGTTGACCTGTCTCCACCTCCCAAGTACTAGGACCAAAGGAATGCATGCCAAGCCCACCTATATCTATAACTTAAAGTTATACAGGACAGTGATGGTGCATGCCTTTAATCCCAGACCTTGGGAGGCAGAGGCTAGCCTGGTCTGCAGAGAGAGTTTTTGGACAGCTGGGGCTACCCTGTGTCAAATGAAAAAAAAATTTTTATTTCATTTATTTAGAGTGTATGAAAGGGTGTGTATGGAGGATAAAGGACAGATAAGATAACCTGTGGGAGTTGGTTCTCTCCTACTAGGTGGGTCCTCCTATATGGAACTCCAATGAACAAAAGAATATACAAGTTTAAAAAAAGCAACACAATTTGTTTGCCCTGTTTTTAGCTGGGCATTTTGGAATGCACCTATATAACCCTACTACTTAAAAGACCGCAGTGAAAGGATCACTCAGTCTCTGAAGAAGAGAGCAGCCTCAGCAGTATAGCCAAACAGACAAAAAGAAACAGGCATGAAAAGCTCCAGAAGGCATTGTTCTTGTTTGTTACTGGATTTCCAGTACTGAAAACTCTGCTTGTAGATGGGGCTCAGTAAACACTTATTTCATGACTTAACACCACTTTCAGCTACAGAGTTCAAGGTTACATAGCAAATTCCAGAACTGCCAGGACTACATAGAGACCCTGTTTGAAAACAACAACAACAAACACTCATTTCAATTCAATTGAATTTAATTGAAGCTCAATTCAAGTGGAATTTTTGTTTAACTCTCCACTAGACTTTATTTTATTGATAGTTTTAAGCCATCATGAACATATTTCAGTAAAATAATTAATTTTACACTTTTCAGTTTATATTAGTTATTTTAAAGTAAATTAAAATTGGCCCCAAAATGCTATGCCTTAAAGATTTTAACAAAAGAAAAGAAATCAAGAGGAAAACCCTTATAAAAGACATCAGTAAGAAGGAATATGCTCTTACAGAATTCAAATATTAGCAAATATTAGCAGTTGATAGACTGTGAGCTATTAAAGGGATATAGGGCCTGAATTCTAGTGCCATTACATCTTGTTTCAAATTATGTTGATTCTAAAAAGCAGGCAGAAAAGCTCAGTAATCTTTTTTTTTTTTTTTTTTTTTGGTTTTTTCGAGACAGGGTTTCTCTGTGTAGCCTTGGCTGTCCTGGAACTCACTCTCTAGACCAGGTTGGCCTCGAACTCAGAAATCCGCCTGCCTCTGCCTCCCGAGTGCTGGGATTAAAGGCGTGNCCCGGCTAAAGCTCAGTAATCTTAAGGTAATTCTGTTTTTTTTTTCCCCTTGTTCTGGTCAACCCTGCTCACTCCGGTTAGCCCCACGGGCCGCCCTCATACAACCCCGCTCGCTCCGGCCTGCCCCGCTCGCTCCAGCTGTCCCCCTTCAGCCCCGCTCGCTCTGGTCGGTCCCACTTGCTCTCTCTGGTCCAAGGATTCGTTTATTATTATTATTCATAAGTATGCTGTAGCTGACTTCAGACGCACCAGAGAGGGCGTGAGATCTCATTACTGGTGATTGTAATCCACCATGTGGTTGCTGGGATTTGAACTCATCACCTTCGGAAGAGCAGTCGGGTGCTCTTACCCGCTGAGCCATCTCACCAGCCCCCAAGGTAATTCTTTTAAATAACATTTTTGTTTCTCAATTTTACTATATTTTCCTGTTTTTTGCTGTTGGTTTTTTTCTTTTTGAGACAGGGTTTCTCTGTGTAGCCCAGGCTAGGTTTGAACTCAGAGATCTGCCTGACCCTGCCTCTGCCTCTGCCTCCACCTGCAGAGGGCTGAGATTAAAGGTGTGCACCATCACACCTGGCTCTCTTGCTCTTTTTTCATGTCATAAAAATGACATTTTTCACTACAATTACTTCAGACAGCTCTGTAATTTTATTAAAACCACAAAGGTACAAGGGTACCCAGTGATCTTTAAATTGTTCATTTAAACAAAAGAGATAAAAGTAGTTACTAACCCTAAGTTAGTGTAACTTGTGGGTAAAGCTGTGAATGTCCTTTAAGCAGCTACTTACTTTGATACCCAGTTACTGGAAATTCCATGTGCAGCATAGACAGTGAACTGGAGCTGCTCTGTTGCAGTCCATGCTTCCTTGATGTTCCTGCTACCTTGGGGACAGCCTGTAGAACTCCTACTAGAATTTGCATGGAGCCTGAGAAGATCATAAATTGCTGCTGTTAGGTGATCCATGCTTACTTGAACAGGATTTTCAGGATTCAGTGACCCTACATTGAAACAGAGTCTTAATTCTCTGAAAAAGCAAAAATCATTGTCAAAATGTAAAACAACAAAATCTAAAGACATACCCTTAGTTGAGTTCTTCCTAGTGTCACCTCCAGATAATGAAGTCACCTGTATACACATGTTGAATCAATTAGTCAGAAATTGACCATAATTTAATATAAAATGTTTACTGTTTCTTCCTTTTTTGAGACAGGGTCTTGTGTAGCCCAGTCTGGTTTCAAACTTGCTAAACTCCTGCTCCTCATCCAAAATGATGGGACAACAGGAGTGTATCACCAATCTAAGCCCTTCCTTTCATTTTAAATAACCTTTACTTTTGATACATTTCTTTAAATGTCAAAGAAACCCTTCTCAGAAGAAATCTGCCAAACATGTTGGAAAAATTAATAAAATAGCAAGCAAAGAAATGGAGGGCTATGAAAATGCCTCAATCAGTAAAACAGCTGCCAGGAAAGCATGAGGAAGAATTCCCTGCACAGGGAAGGGAGGGGGTGTGAGGCAGAAGGTGGATCCTTGTAGACCCTGGAGCTCACTGGCCAGTTAATGTAGCTAAGTTGATGAACATTAGGTTCTACAAGAGACCCTGTCTCAAAAGGAGTGGAGTGCAGCTAACATCTGTTGTATAACTCCAGTCCCCACATGGAGCACATTTGTTCACTCCCAACACATATCCACATGCCCACATGAACATCTACCTGCATTCACATAACACAGACACAAATGCAGAATAGCAACCAAAGAAAAAAGCGAAATATAAACCTAAGTAAACAGGTTTGGTTTGGTTTTGGTGATGGGGTCTTGTTACTATGTAGCCCAAGTTGGTTTTGAACTTACAGATCTACTTGTATCTGCCTCTCAAGTGCTGGGATTGAAGATGTGTGCCACTATGCCTGACAAAAAATGATCTGTAGTAATATGAAAATTAGGGCAAGTTGGAGTGGGAAGCCATGCCCAGAATTACAGCACCCAGGAAGTTGAGAAAGGAGGAATTCAGCAAGTTCAAGGCTGGCCTGGACCAGAGTGAGACCTTGACTCAAAGTAAGAAAGAAACAAAAGGCTGCCTACAGTCAGCATGCCTACAGTCAGGGCCTATGAAGTAAGAGCAAGACAGGAAGTCTAGGACTTCCTTGGCAAAGGTATAGCGAGTTGGAGACAGGCTTGGAAAATATGAGGCCCTGTCTCAAGAAGACAGACAAATAAGAGCACCTAAAACTTACTATGGAAAAGAATGAAATCAGTTCTTTTATTTTAAATTAAATAATCATTTTGTAACATAGTACAGTATTTTTCACTAGCATAAGAGTAACATTCCTAAAGAAAAGAATCTAAACTCTATTATCATTCAGTGATTAAAGGAAATTCATATATATGGTAAACTCCCATCTTGACTACACTTTACTCTTCCTTTATTCAATAAAGAAGTAAGAATAAAAAGAACAAGAACTTCAGATATTAGAGTCTATGGTGATTTAAGTTTCCAAATAATTTTTAAACAGAATCCTGCAAATCCCCTCCCCCCAAACCCCAACAAACCAAAACAAACCAAAAAGATGAGGACACTTAAATCTTTAAGTGTCATGTAGCTAAAATTTCTGTAAGAATGAGTAAACTTGTGAGCAGCCAGACACAGAGGAGCAGGCCAATGACATAGCTTCTCCTTAAAATGTATAGTAGCTTGTGAGATTCACTTTTTCTTTATTCCTTTCAATAAAAGACATAAACTTTTTTTTTGTTTGTTTGTTTTTTGAGACAGGGTTTCTCTGTATAGCCCTGGCTGTCCTGGAACTCACTCTGTAGACCAGGCTGGCCTCGAACTCAGAAATCTGCCTGCCTCTGCCTCCCGAGTGCTGGGATTAAAGACATGCGTCACCACGCCCAGCTAGACATAAACATTTTTATCAACTGAATTTATTAAAGTCCCATGGAAGGAAGTATCATGGAACATAGTTTTATTAAAACTGACATATGCATAATAGAAGATTCAACATCTCGCTGCTTCTAAGGCAAAGCCACTTCAACTGGGCAGAGGTATGGCTCACGTACAATAAGCACGAACATTTCCATCAAGAGAGGCCTGGAAGCACTACTCTAGTTTCCTAAATAGCCAGGGATCTCACTTCTAGAGGGAAGACAATCGGAATCCACTATTTGGTGTCAATGTTCACAAAGCTCTTCCATCATTTCAACAAGGAATCCCCATCTCACCAAAAGAGCAATTCAACAAACCCAAAAGTAAAAGTCAAAAAAGTTAATATGACAATATCTTGTCTAAAGAGGTAAACATCCTGTGTAAGAGACAGGTGGCCACCTAAGTCCACACACATACTCACATCAGCACTTTTATTCCTTGGAAGGTTAACTGCTCGCCTTAACTTCTTCACTGCTTCTGTAACAGAGGGGGTCTCCACCCCATCCAAAGCACTACAAATTTTTCTTACTGCTTTAATCACTTGATCAACAGCTCGGTGCTGGTTCTTTAAAAATGAAAAGTAAAATAAAAATAACGAGGTAAGATATTCGACTCATGTCAAAGATGAAACCAGAAGCTAGATATTTTAGACAATTTTAAGATTAGATATTTTCTATTGAAAAATAAAAGAACTGAGATAAGTTCTTAATCAAGTGGTATGCTGTGAAAAAATTTACTAAAGCAAGGCATGGTTAGTTTTCACTCAGAAACAATTATTCATAAGTAAATGTTATTAATTTCATATTAGAATTAAAAGAAAAGACAACAAATTAGGAACAATTACTAAATCATCGTTTTAAAACTTGATTTGCTCATACATTTAAAATAAATCTAAAAAGCAAAACTAAACTTATCTACCTTTTTAAAAAGACTATTTATTATATGAAAGTACACTGTAGCTGTCTTCAGACACACCAGAAGAGCGCAACAGATCTCATAACAGATGGTTGTAAGACACCATGTGGTTGCTGGGATTTGAACTGAGGTCCTTTGAATCCATGGCCAGCGCTCTTACCCACTGAGCCATCTCACCAGCCCTAAATTTATCTTTTAAACTTTCACTTGAAAGTAATTTCCATGTTGAAAATAACCCTCTTTTGTAAGACACTAGTACAAAAAGTACAAAATTCTAATAAAATAAATCATAACCCTCGAGGGGCTTAAGAGATAGCTCAGTGGTTAAGAGCTCTTGCTGCAGCAGATGATCTCTATTAGTTCAAGACTAGCCTAGTGTAGATAACAAGTTCCAATTAGATGGGGTTGTACAGAAACCCTGCCTAAAAATAACAAGTCAATCAACCCAACAAAATTATCAGGAGAACGGGAGTTTACATCCATCACTCAAAAACAAAAGCTGATCAACAAATGCCTCTAATTGGCTCTGAGGGACTCCACAGGTACCCAGTTATGTAGTGTACCCCTACACCTAAGCTCATATGCACATACACACACATACACATTTGTGCGTGCACTCACACATAGTCATACAAATCTTAAAATAAAAAGCAATTAAAAAAAAAACCAAACTGAGGTTTAAAGGTCAGTTGTAGCAGTGCTGGGTCAGCTATCACTTTACAAGTCTGTTTGACCTCCGTCTCCACATGGACAGCTCGTGTGTGTCACTCCACTACAGCTGACTGGAGCATAAACCCAAAGTGTATACATACAAAAGCACTAAAAGATCATTTACCCAATGACACAGAGTTCCTTCACTACTTAAAATTTTTTTATTCATTTTAATTTTTGTGAATAACTGGACTTTTGGTTACTTTGTGGGTTCTTTTTTCTTCCACCATTCTCCACTCCTCTACCCCACCCTTCCAATCTCCTAACACTAGGTAGAAGGGAAAAAATGGATAGAGGGATAAGGGGCAACAATATCGTTAGATTACTTTCTGCATTGAGTACCTTGGGGTAAGTTTGATCTTTGCTATCAGGATATCTAATTTCTTCTCATCTCTTCACACACGACTACTTGACCATGAGCAACAAACCACAATCAACAGCATCCAACCACAACCACCAGCCAAGCCCTTCTATTGGGGTGTTAGCATTTATATATCCTCTGAAAAAAATCCCCAGATTTCCAAGTGTCACACAGTCACACAGATTATCTGCAGCTGGAAAACTATGCCCTTGCAAGAGCATGAGGCAAATCATATGACCTGCTGTGAAGCAGCCCCATAACCTGGGATTAAAATGAAAACATATTCCCATAATATTTCTGTGTTTTCCTTTTTTAAAGAAACCAAAATTCTCACTACATTTGTGTGTGTTGTGTGTCCATATAAGTGAATGCCACATATGTGTAGGTATCAGTAAAGACCAGAAGAGAGTTTTGGAACCCTTGGAGCTGGCAGGTGGTTGTGAGGTACCTGATGTGGGTACTGGCATTTGTGGTAGTTAGATTTAAGAATGGTGCCCACAGGTTCATGATTTGGATGCTCAGTCACCAGGGAATGAAACTGAAAGGAGTAGAAGGATTAGGAGGTGTGGCCTTGTTAGAGGAAATATGTCACTAGGAGTGGGCTTTGATTTTATCATTACATATATTAGTTAACTAATTTTTTTAGAGACATCCCAGGAATGAGCTCAGGTTGCTCTGAAACTCTGTATGTAACCCAGGTTGACCTTAAATGTATAAATCCTCTAGCCTGTGTAGTGCTAGGATTACAAGAGTGTTCTACCCTGCCTTGCATAGGTCATTATGCATTGTACATACACTGAAATTATCTCATTGCATACCATTAATATGTATAACTATTATGTGTTGGCTAGCTATAAATTTTAGGGCTACAGAAATAGCTCAGTCAGTACAGTCAATATACTGGCGTTGTAAGCATGAGTATCTTCATTCAACCCCAAGAACCCACATAAAAAATGCTGGAAGTAGTGGTGTATGACTGTAATCCCAGTGTTGAGACAAGAGAATCCCTGAGGCTACTTGGTCAGCCACTCTGGTCGTTTAAACGTCTATAGCTCCCATGGGTTAATATATTTCAATGTTTGGTTCCTGATTGGTAGACTACTGGATTGAGAGGTTTGTCCTTGTTGCAGGTGTGTCACTAGGGATGGGCTTTGAGGTTCCAAAAGCCTACAATAAGGCCCAGTCTCTCAGTCTCTGTCTGCAACTTACAGATAATGTGAGCTCTCAGTTGCTGCTCCAGAACCTGATGATAGCCTGCCTGCTGCTGTGCTCCCCACCACGACGGTCAAGGACTCACCCTCTGAAACTATAAGCAAGCCCTCAATTAAGTACCTTCCTTTGTAAGCTGTCTTGGTCATGGTGCTTCTTCACAGCATTACAATAGTAACTAAGACAGCCATAATAGCCTACCCGGTAAACTCCAGGCTTGGCTCAAAGGAAAGGTGGATGGCATGCCTGAAGAATGATACTTGAGGCCATCCTCTGTTCTGTACATACACCTGGCCTGTACATACACCTGAGCTTGTACACAGATATACTACCCACAAAATGTAGTTTTAGAAACTTGAACAACAAAAACATTCATGTATTTCTCTTCCTTCTCTTAGACAAGAACTTGATATATTGCCTAGGCTGGTCTCAAATTCATAAGCTCAACGGATCTTCTCTCTTCCTTCCTAGTAACTGCACACTATGCACAGCTTAAAAATTCATAAATTATTCATGCTATACTTTTATGCAAGTACTATGAAAGGCTGCAGCTCAGCAATGCATCTTTCCTTTTAGGATTTCTATTCTTGAGGCTTAGCTATTATAAGTCAAATGCTCCTTTCACCTTCAAGCATAAATGAAACCCTCTCATTTTCTTAAATATCCAATTACTACTGAAGATCAGCATTTAAGTTCTCCCTTTCTAGTTATCTGATTTATGTTTATGCTTATAACTTCACCTTCGTCTAAAAGCCTTTCCAATAAGAAGGCTTGTGACATTGAATTGCACTATTCTCCTTTATTCTTCACATGCCATGGAGCAGTCTAACAGTTTTAACCCCTCTTTTGCTCTGCTTTGTAGAAGCAGAACTGAACTCACACCAACATTTTTTGTCATTAGAGGGCACTAAAAAGACACTTTTAACACAAAAACATCAGAAAGACACTTTGCACCTTGGTTCCAGTCCTGTATGCATTTATTAATTCCTTTTCAATTCACTATGGAAGTTCGGTGGTTCTTTTTTTTTTTTTTTTTTTTTTTTTTGTGGTTTTTCGAGACAGGGTTTCTCTGTATAGCTCTGGCTGTCTTGGAACTCACTTTGTAGACCAGGCTGGCCTCGAACTCAGAAATCCACCCGCCTCTGCCTCTCAAGTGCTGGGATTAAAGCACCGCCCGTCAGTTCAGTGGTTCTTAAAGACCAGCCCTACTTGTACCCTCAGAAAATGTTCTTCCGACCAGGCAGCTCTGGCTTAAGCTCTTTAGGAACTTTCTTTTCCATGGGCTCTATTTTTCTGTGTTAGCCATTTGCTCTTCAAAGGGGCTAAACTTCAGTCTGGGAAGAGGTTTTATCAGAAGTTCTTCTATGTCTTAAACTGTTCATTTTTCTACAGCCTAGACATAGCAGTTACTTTTTACATCTGCAAATTATGGACCCTTCTTAAAGACCAACAAATTTTCTTTAAAAAAAAAAAAAGTGTCCAGGTGTGATGGCACATATCTGTAATACCAGCACATGAGAAACAAAGTCAAAAGTCTGAGGTCAGCCTAGTCTGCACAGTGAGTTCCAAGCTATCTAGGGCTATATAGCAAGAACAGAAAAACTGTCCCTATCATGACCACCCTCAAAGCAAAGCCACTAATTGTCAGGCATGGTGATATACACCTATAATTACAGTGACTTCAAAGACTGAGGTGGCAATATCGAGATTGTCTCAAGACCAAATGAAACACAAAATAAACAATAAACATTATTTAAATAAATATTTGATGTTTTCTGAGTCATCTTAGTGATAATCAATTCTAGCCTTTTAAGAGTGAAGACAGACAATAAATAATCAACAAAAATATGCAGGCTGGATTTGGTATATGAGCTACAGTATGCCAGTTCTTGCCTTAGAATTCTCTTTTATGAGCTGGAGAGATGGCACAGCAGTTAAGAGCACTGGCTACTTTTATATAGGACTTGAGTTTGAGTCCTAAAATCCATATGGCAGCTCACAACTGTCTAACTCCAGTCCCAGGGGATCTAACAACCTCTTCTGGCCTCTGCAGGCACAAGGCATGCACACAGTGAACAGATAGATGCAGGCAGAAATTCATACACATAAAATGAACAAATAATTTTAAAATAAGTTTATTTTAAAAAAAAGAAATTCTCTTTTACTAAAAAGGATAAAATAAAATCACCTTTTTACCCTTTCACTAATGATTTAGAATTTTTATTCAAACAGCTGGCACAGAGGCAGGGGAATATAGCTCTGGTCAAGTCCCAGAATGTGTCAGACTGGATCAGTTGTGTGTAAAGGCATGTCCACACAAGTCTGTAATCTCGATACTTGGGAGATGGAGGCATAACAAGAGTTCAAGGTCAGGCAATGAGAGCTAAATGAGACCCCATTTCAAAAACAATCTAGTATAGTATACTCCTCCTTTGGCCACTGACTGATAAACATTAGTACTGATAGGCAATGAGTTCTCTATATCATGTTATATACTTCTGTTCTGGGTATTTATTTGGATTTCTATTTTAAATCAGATCCACACAGAATAATGACATCGCCAGCTCCAAACATGTGTTGAAGTGCTCTCAGAGGCCAGAGGAGATGGATCTCCTTCGAATTGATGTTACAAGTGGTTGTGAGCTATTCCACTTGGATGCTGAAAACCATACTTAGGTCCTCTGCTAGAGCAGTGCATGCTCTTAACTACTGAGTCCTGAGAATATTCCACCAAGCCATTATTTCTTTTCTCAAGTCCCATACTGCCACTTTAGCAAAATGAACAGATTATTTCCAGAAAAACAAATTCAAGAGAATTAAAAAACTTCTGCAACTTGCTGATTTCTTTGTAAAGTTTCCCAAGAGAAAGTAAATCATTAATCCATACAAAAACTAAATATGAATCTTTATTCCAACATTATTTATGATAACCAAAATCTATTAACTAAGGTTCAAATGTATATTATTAGATGTACAGACAAACAAAATGTACTACAATGGAATAATACTTAGCAAAAAAGGAACTGCTGGTTGGTGCTAGGGAGATGACTCAGTTGGTAAAGACTATTAAGCATGAGGATCTGAGTTTGGATCTTTAGCACCCATGTGAGAAGCTGGCTGTAGGGTTATAGGGATGGCTCAGAGGTAAGGAAGGCCATGATTTGGTCCCCAGAACTCATATGAGGTAGCTCCTAACCACCTGAGACTTCAGCTCCAGGAGATCCACCCATACTAATTAAGTACTTATATCATACAACACACCACACAAAGGTATAAACTACAAATACATATTACAACAGATAAAAGGGTTTGGTATTTGAAAAAAAAAAACAGGCATAGAAATATTACTACATTCCATTTATAAGAAATGCACAGAAGAGGAAATCATGCTAGAGATAGGAACTAGCTCAGCAATTACTTGAGGTTAGAACTGGAAGTAGGGTCAACTGCAAATTTGTATGTGGAAATATTCTAGAACAGCACTGGGGTGATGATGGTAGAATTCTGTGAATTTGGTAAGCCTCTGAATAGTGGCAAATGCCTATAATGCCTGAACTCAGGAGCTAAGGGCAGGAAGATCAAGAACTCAAGGCAAGCCTTGGCAACATAGCTAGTTCAAAGTCTCTCTGAACTGAATAAGCTCAATAAGCTATAACAGGAAAAAGATAGCTACAGAAAAAAAATATATAATTGGGCTGGAGAAATGGCTCAGTAGTTAAGAGTATTGACTGCTCTTCCAGAGGTCCTGAGTTCAAATTCCAGCAATTACATGGTGGCTCACAACCATCTGTAATAGGATCTGATGCCCTTTTCTGGTGTGGTTGCAGAGAATCACAGTGTATTCATCATAAAATAAATAAATAAATAGATAAATAAATAAATAAATCTTTAAAAAAAATTATACTTAAGGTGGGCATATACACCTGTGCACTTGTATGCCTAGTGCAAAAGGAAGCTAGACACCAAATATCCTGGGAACTATGTCTGCATATCTCTCTGGCTCCATATTTTATGAGCATATACCTATAATCCTAGTAGGAGGGGAGGCTGAGGTTGGAGACTTCTAAATTCCACAGCCTAAACTACATAGCGAGTTTGAGGATAGCCTAGGCTAAATAAAATAGTAAGGCACTGTTTTAAAACAAACAACATGTTCAATCAAATTGTAAAAGAGGAAATAAAAGAGTTGATATTTGAGACAAGGTGGTTTGGAGCACTCAAGATAACTTTAAAGTTCCTTAAGGAATGGAAAGCCAAGCAAATACCTGAGGGAGCTCTAGGCAATATAAGTACCAGGCTCCCTGCTGGGGAGCACAGTTGGCAGATTATAAGCCTAAGAGCTGGGGCTCAGGATTCAGTCCTAGAATATAGGAAGCTGAGCAGGGAAGTTCACAAGTTCAAGGCCAACCCAGGGCTAAGCATTAAGTTCAAACTACCCTAAAAGCTCATTTGCTTTACACTTTATAATTTTTAACTATCTTTCCTAAAAGTTCTTTTTCTTTCCTGGCAAGATGGCTCTGCGGATAAGAGCACTGACTACTCTTCCGAAGGTCCTGAGTTCAAATCCCAGCAATCACATGGTGGCTCACAGCCACCAGTATAATGTCACCCTCTCTGGTGCGTCTGAAGACAGCTACAGTGTACTTATTTAAAATAAGTCTTTGGGCCTGAGGGAGCAGGGCTGACTGGAGCAAGCAGAGGTCCTAGATCCAATTCCCAAAAACCACATGAAGGCTCACAACTATAGTGTGTATATACATACATACATACATACATACATACATACATACACACACACACACACACACACACACACACACACACACACACACACTAAATAAATTTTAAAAATAAAAGAAGCCAGGCGTGGTGGTGCACGCCTTTAATCCCAGCACTCGGGAGGCAGAGGCAGGTGGATTTCTGAGTTCGAGGCCAGCCTGGTCTACAAAGTGAGTTCCAGGACAGCCAGGGCTACACAGAGAAACCCTGTCTTGAAAAACCAAAAAACAAACAAACAAACAAACAAACAAAAAAACCCCAAAAAATAAAAAATTAAAAAATAAAAGAAGTTACAAAAATAGTACAGAGAGTTAGCATATAAACCAGTCCAACATCTTGCACAACCATGATACATTTGACAAAACCAAAACTGGAGCAGTGGCACACCATCACCTCTAGATTTGTTCAGTTGTACCAGTGTTTCCACAAACACCTTTTTCCTCTTCTGTCCAGATATTAACTCAGGACACATCATTACATTTAATGAATTTTTTAAAAGTATTTTTGTTGGGTGAGGGCATTGCAGAAGGAAAAGCAGAGAATTTGTAAAGAGTAACATAACTTACTTAGGAATGATAAATGGTCATAATCTACATGTGTTTTTATGGCAGAGATAGTAAGAATTAGGTTTAATTTGGGAGATGAAAGATCCTTTTTTTGAAAGGTCAAGGATAACACTAAGATTTTAGTGTGATTAAAAAGAAGAGGAAGTTGCTACTTATTAAGGCAAAATAATAATATTAAGTTTTAAAGTGGAGAGGCTAATCTGGGAAGTACCAGGGGTATATATGGGATATCTCTGTATCTTCTTATTTTGCTCTAAACCCAAAACTTCACTTAACATATAGCTGTGGGCCATCAAAAGAGCCAAGTAGATAAAGAAGTTTAAAAAAAGTTTTAAAGGAGTTTAAAGTCAAGCCTTATGACCCAAGTACAATGCCTCAAATTCACATGGTAGAAAAAACTTCAGGAGTACTATAACCTCCTCTTGAATACTGTACATGTGTGAACACACACATTCATACTCCAAAGCCCCAGAGATGGCTCAGCAGTAAAAGCACTTGCTGTCAAGCCTGACAATCTGAATTGACTCTCTAGGACCCATATGGCCATATGGTGGAAGGAGAGAACTAATTCCCCCAAGTTGTCTTCTAACTTGTACACAGATACATCTAAAACAGCCCCTTGCAACTTGTGTGTGTGAGTGCGTGTGTGAGTGCGTGCGTGCGTGCGTGCGTGCGTGTGTGTGTGTGTGTGTGTGTGTGTGTGTGTGTGTGTGTGTGTGTGTGTGTAATAATTATTTATGGAGCCAGAGAGATACACAGACATAGTTCCCAGGATATTTGGTGTTCTTTTCTGGCTTCCTTTTGCACTAGGCATACAAGTGCACAGGTGTACATGCAGACAAAACACTCATAAATATAAAATAAATTTTTCCAGGCATGGTGAGTGTAACTTTAATCCCAGCAATTAAGAGGCAGAGGTATGTACACCTCTTATAAGTTTGAGGCCAATCTAGTTTACATAGCAAGTTCCAGTCTGGCCAAGACTGCATACTATGACCCTGTCTCAAACAAAACCCCCCAAAATAAATAAATAACCTTAAAAAAAAAAGCAGATGTAGGGGGCTGGCAAAATGACCCAGTGGGTAAGACGACTGACTGTTCTTCCGAAGGTCCTGAGTTCTAATCCCAGCAACCACATGAGATCTGACACCCTCTTCTGGCATGTGTAAAGACAGCTACTGTGTACTTATGTATAATAATAAGTAAATCTTTGGGCCAGAGCGAGCACAGTCTGAGTGAGTAGAGTTGACCAGAGTGAGCAGGGTGAGTGGCTTCGACCAGAGCGAGCAGAGGTCCTAAAAAAATCAATTCCCAACAACCACATGAAGGCTCACAACCATCTATACATCTACAGTGTACTCATAATAAAATAATTTTTTTTTTTTTTTTTTTTTTTTTTTGGTTTTTCGAGACAGGGTGTCTCTGTGTAGCCTTGGCTGTCCTGGAACTCACTCTGTAGACCAGGCTGGCCTCAAACTCAGAAATCCACCTGCCTCTGCCTCCCAAGTGCTGGGATTAAAGGCGTGCGCCACCACGCCCGGCTAATCTTTTTTTTTTTTTTAAGCAGATGTAAACAAATCTACAGAAAGATTGAGAAAAAATATAAGTACTATAAGATTGGGACTGTGCATGTCTGATGACCTGAAGTACAGTTTCATTTTAATGTTACAATGAGTCAGCAAGATTGGCTTAGCAGGCAAAGGTGCTTGCCAGGAGCCCAATAAGCTGAGTTTGATCCCAGGACCCACATAATAAAAGGAGAAAAGTGACTCCCTTCAAGTTGTACTTTGATTTCCAGATGCAAACGTATAGACATATCCATGTCCATTTACAGACACAACAAATAATTCTGTTTTAAGGAGTGCTAGCAATGAAGGCATGGTTGGAATGGGTCCCTAAAAGAACAGGAAAAGGGAAGAAACAGCAAAACTTTGCAGCTTATTGCTGCAACGAGTACAGAGAAGTGGTGTGGCTGATACAGGATTACATGGGCTCTCAACATTTTATATGTGTGTATGCATATATTATGTATGAGCACTACATGTGTGTTTGGTACCCACGAAGACCAGAAGGGGCCATCAGGTACCTTAGAACTATAGCTGCCATATGAATGCTGGGAGGAAAATCCAGGGCCTTTGGAAGAGAAGCCATTGTCTTAACTGCTGAGTTAACTCTTCTTCCATGCCTGCAATGATTTCTTAGTAAACCAACTAGTCTTTTTTTTTTTTAAAGGGATTTATTTATTTGTTTGTTTAATCTATGAATGCTCTGCTGATGTACATCCGCATGCCATCAGATGCCCTTACAGATGGTCATGAGACACCAGGTGGTTGCTGGGAATTGAACTCAGGACCTCTGGAAGAGCAGCCAGTGCTCTTAACTGCTAAGCCATCTCCCCAGCACCCCTCAACTAGTTTTATAGCTGTTAAGATACCATGAATACTTTAATGATTTCCAAGTGTATTATCTCCACTTGGACCTCTTATATTAAATTCCAGGTTCACCTGTCTCTTTTGGATGAGTTGATGCCATCTCAGACACCCAAATAAGTTACTCTCCTTGTCACTGTGACTAAATGACAGCAACAGCTTAATGGAGGAAATTATTTGGGCTCATTGTTCATTTTCAGTGTACCAATACTGTCTCAGGATGCAATACTCAGTATTTTAATATGTTGATAAGAATGAATTAGTAGCAGGGCTGGCAAGATGGCTCAGTGGGTAAATCCTGACAGATAACTTTAGTTCAATCTCAGGAACCCACACAGTGGAGAGAACCAACTCCTGTAGGCTGTCTCTAAGTGTGCTGTGACACATGTATATATACACTCAAAATGCTCTTCTTTTACCTGAATAGTTAAAAAAAAATCATTTCCTCTGAAACTAATTCTGCCACCTTTAAATCTAACCTCTACATTATGGCCAATCTAACTTTACAAGACTGAGCTAAACAATTCACTCAACCTGTGCTTGGCAAAAAACATCTTAAGTGACTAGAGCCATCTATATGTAAAAGATCAGCCAACCTTTTCTATAAAGGATCAAATAATAAGGGGTTGGGAAAATGGCTCTATGGTTAAGATCACTTATTGCTCTTGTAGAGTACCTAGGTTTGATTCCTAGCTCCCACATGGTGGCTCACAACTGTCTGTTAACTCCAGTTCCAGGGGACCTGATTGTTTTCTTTTGACTTTTGAAAGCACCAGGCATATACATGGTACATATACCTGTAGGTAAAACACTCATAGACATAAAATAAGTAAAAAATTAAAAAAAAAAAATCTAATGGTTTTGGCTTTGCAACTAAAGTCTACATTCTAACTATTCAACTCTAATATTGAAATATAAAAATAACATCAAACGGGCTGGTGAGATGGCTCAGCGGGTAAGAGCACCCGACTGCTCTTCCGAAGGTGATGAGTTCAAGTCCCAGCAACCACATGGTGGCTCACAACCATCCGTAACGGGATCTGGCTCCCTCTTCTGGAGTGTCTGAAGACAGCTACAGTGTACTCACATATAATAAATAAAATAAATCTAAAAAAAAAAAAAATAACATCAAACAATATGAGCAAATAGGTTTAGTGGGCTAAAAAAAATTTATGAACTATAATGTAGTAACTTATGTCTAGTCATGTCAAATGTTTTCTTCCTTCTTTCCTTTTTTAAATTTTATTTTACATGTATGACATTCTGCCTACATGTATGTCTGTGTATCTCTTGCATGCCTAGTGCCTGAGAAGGCCAGAAAAGGGTGTGAGGTCTCCTGAGACTTGAGTTACACATAGTTGTGAGCCACTATTAAGTGCTGGGAATCAAATGTGAGTCCTATAGACGACCAGCCAATGCTCTTAACCAATGAGCCTTCTCTCTAGTACATTTCATTTCATACATGCTATTTAGCACTGCTTACTTCCAAGTATCATGTATGTACACTTCTGTTTATAGGCTCTTCTCAACTTTTTTCTGGCTAATTTAAACTCTTTAAGAGTTAGCCAGACAGTTCCTATGAGCCACCAATAAGGTGCATCTGGGTGTGGCTGCTTTTCTGAATCAGAACACAGGAAGGCTTTAACTATTGCTTTGTCTTCTCTTTGGACTTTTTCTTTTGTATGCTGGCTAGAGCCCAAGGATGCCTTTAAACTCTGATGCTTTGGGCTACCTTAGTCTTCTTCTAAAGCTTTCCCTACCTGCTGTCCACTGCCATGTGCATGGCTAACACGAAGAATATAGTTTTAAAACATTTAATCTAATTCCAAAACTAGAACTTCAGAGAACATAGAAATAATCTTTAAGTTCTTATACCAAAACTTACTTCAGTTTGAAGAGCCAGTTCTACTTGGTAGTGATAGGAATCTAAGAGTTCTTCAACAGGATGTCTGAAAGAAAAAACAGGTATCATGGCTGAAGACTATTTTAGACAAAAATAGTTGTTATAACTATATATATATATATATACATACACACACCCAAAATGAAGTTTGAAAACCTGCAATGAATGTTTTAGATGCTATACCTTGTCATGACTTCTTTATAAGGTTTTTCTATTTGATACAAGTATTTGTTTAAATCCACAGGTGCTTCATCATCTTCTGCCTAAATAAATACATATACACATGTTTAAGAAGAATCAAATATAATAATTTGGTCATTATATCAAGCTAAGTATAAATAGATGATAAAATCTTAAAATTGGACTAATTTTTGAGAACTGGAGATAAAATGCTAAATAACTATTATTTATAATTGACTCAATAAGATAATACTAAGAAAAATTCATCTTTTAATTGCTTTTAATGTTTTATTATTTGGGACTGGAGAGATGGCTCAGAGATTAAAAGTACTTGCTGTTCTTGTAGAGGATCTGGATCTGGCTCCTAGCATCCATATGGTAGCTCACAATCATCTACAATTCTGGTTCCAACAGATCTGATATGCAGTTCTGGCTTCCATGCACACCAAGCATGCATAAGGCATCCATAAATACAAACACACACACACACACACACACACACACACACACACACACACACACATACATGTATACATACAGGTAAACACTCAAGCACATTGATTAAAAATAAATCTTTAAACGTTTTATTATTTATTTACTTTTGTATGTATGTGTACAAAGGTGTGTGCATATGTGCATGCAAACATGTGTAGAGGCCTGAAGTCAATGTCATATATCTTCCACTATTGCTTTCTAGCTTATATTTAAGACAGGACAGGCTCTTCCCCTAATTTGGAGCTAATTCACTGGCTACACTGGTTGGACAGGCAGCCTGGGAGGTCTGTCGGTCTTTTTCTCCTTAGTGCTGGGATTATAGAAATGCTCTGTTATCCCTATCTTTTTATAGATACTGGGGATCCAAACTCAAGTCCTCACTTTATCCACTGAGTACTAGCCCTGTACACCCCTGTTAATTTTAAAGAGAAGGTTTTATGTAAATCAGACTAGCCATGAACTCTTGATCCTTCTATCTCTTTGCTATTATCGAAGCATAATATCTGAACAACTTTTATTTTTTAAAAAATATTTTATGTATATAGGTATTTTGTCTGCACCTATGTGTGTCTATCAGTGCATCATGTATATGCCTGGTGCATTATGTGTGTGCCTGGTGCCATGAGAGGGCCAAAAAAGGGTGTCAGATCCCCTAGAACTGAAGTTACAGATGGTTGTGGGCTATTGTATGGGTACAGGGAATCAAACCTAGGTTCTCTAGAAGAACAGCCAGTGCAGTCTTAACTCAGAAGTCCTCTAGGTAGCCATGAACTTCTATTTTACAGAGGGTAAAGGCATTAGCCCCAAAGCCTAATAACCTGAGCTCCATCTTTGGGACTTACATGGTATAAAGAAAGAATCAACTCTCACAAGTTGTCTTCTGATCTAAACACACCCATACCATGGCATGCTTGAGTACACAGACACACACACACACACACACACACACACACACACACACACTCACTCACTCACTCACTCACTCACTCACTCACTCAGACACACAGAAACAGAACTACACAATACATAAATGTAATAAATTTCCTAAAAATAGAAAAGATAAACAATCCTAAACCTAGTTTACAATGAACAAATAAAGCAAAAACTAAGCTGGGCAGATGGTGCACACCTGTAATCCAGGTACCGCAGCATATGTCAGGTCAGTGTTGTCTATTTAAGGAACTCTAGGAGAGCTGGAGCTATATAGCAACATCCTATTTCAAATAATCAATGGAGAAAGAAGGTGGGCAAAATCTAGGGTGGGACCAGATGGGAGCAAGATCATTTGACTTTCTGCTTTTTTTCTTAGTTAAGTTTTGTCCCATTATCTGCTCATCACCATTGAGAAAAGCACTAGCTTCTCCTGCCATTCCACATTATGCAAACACATTCAAGAGAAACTGAAAACCCTTATTTAGTATTCCAATCCCTTTCTTTTTTCCCCCCCTCTCTTAATTAAGCTTGAAAATTTCTCTCCTGTGTAAGACTACTAAATATGAGACTGTGCTCTTGCAATGAACTAGGTAAACATATCTTTTTCTTTAAAACCTAAATGAAAAAGCAAGTGCTAAGGATATAGCAAAATTAGTAGAATGACTGGCACAAAGCTCTCAGTTCAGTCTCCAGCACTGCATAAAAATGGTCATGGGTGGCACAGTGAGTTCAAAGCCAGTCTGAAATAGATAAGACTATCTCCTTCCCATTAAAAAATAGAAATTAAAATAAATAAAGCAGACTTCATTCTTCATTTTGCTTTTCAAATTTATACTTCTAGATCTGAGGAATGACTAAAGATCTGAAGAGATTACTGTTGGAAACAAGTGTATCATCCCACCATCCCAGGCTGGTGCAGAAAAAAGTGGAAAACATACAGACTGAAAATCTGTCAACTATCAGAATTATTCGGACTCACTAAATGCAATTCATAAACACTTACTGTTCGAGCCAGATTCTGGCACATTGCACGGAAGGTCAAGAGCTGTAATTTAATCTCTGTGTCCCATTTTCGACAATTTTGAATATGTTCATGACTTCCAAGGCAATGATTACTGTTAAAATACAGGAATAATCCACCAGTATTATTCTATTCAAATCACAAGTTATAGACATAAAAATAAAATACAAATTGTATCTGTATCACTTTTAACCAATTGACTACAACTTTTCACATATAAGTTTATTAAACTTAAGAGAGTATCATGCCTTTCTTCTAAAACCCCACCACTATCTTAGATACAGCATATCTCAACACAAGTTTCAACAATAGGACAAAATATATTTCTTATATTTTATTAATATATAAAAATAAAAACATAAATGAATAAATGAATTTAGGGACAGGGACTCACTATAGAGCTCTGGCTAACCTGTAACTCAATATGCAGACCAGGCTGGTCTCAAGCTCACAGAGATCCAACTACCTCAGCCTTCCAGTCCTGGGATTAAAAAGATGTGAAACCAGGCCTAACATTCAAATATATTTTTAGATTACAAATCTAAATTGAAAAAGATTCTAATTTAAGGTATTAAAAATGAAATTCCCAATCCCAGCACTCGGGAGGCAGAGGCAGGCGGATTTCTGAGTTCAAGGCCAGCCTGATCTACAAAGTGAGTTCCAGGACAACCAGGGCTATAAAGAGAAACCCTGTCTCGAAAAACCAAAAAAAAAAAAAAAAAAAAAAAAAGAACTTCCCAAAGATATCACTCAGTAGTTAAATAAACTTACTTCTGTAGAACCTCCTCTTGACCACAAACTTTCAGAATGTAGCTGCCAACATCCACTTGATTCAAGTCATCATGTACCCAGCAAAGGGCTTGCATTATAATTATTTCCACAGTAGAACTCACTGAAAAAGAGTTAGTTATCGTTTTTATTTTGCTTACTTACTTCTGAGTATTACTTATAATCTAAGAGAAGACTGTACAACAGAAATATAATACAAATTCAATTTGAGGTCACCTGCATTACTCTAAATTTTCTTTCTTTGAGACAGAGTCTCACTATGTAGCCCTGGTTGGCCTGGAACTTACTATGTAGAGCACATTTGCCTCAAACTCATTGAAGGGCTAGAGATGGCTCAGCAAGTTAAGAGCACTGGCTGCTCAAATTCCAGCACCACGTGACAATTTACAACCATGTATAACTCTAGTTCCAAGGGATCCAATACCCTCTTTCTGGCCTCTAAGGACACTAGGCATGCAAAATGAACAGCACCCAGGCAAAATACTCACACACATTTAAAAAAAAAAAAAAAAAAAAGACAGGTTTTAGACTAAGGCTCTGAATTCTAGTGTATTTTTTGGATCTACAGCATGAACCAACCTAGATGAGCCACATTTTAAGGGCTCCACAGCCTCTATTAACTGTTAAGGCAGTGAAGTCCTAAATAAAGAAAGTCACATCAATATTACAGATTCCTTCAAATAAGGCAGCAGTGTGCAGTACCTAGCATGCAGTGTCTTAAAACAAATGATAAAGAAAAAAGAATTACTACTTTAAATATTTATATAGTAAATTTTCCAATGAAGAAAAAAATAGATCAAGTAGGCAGTCACTCTTGCAAACATGAGCTAATAACATGACAACAAAAAGAAAATTACAGTTTTCAATTTTTTAAATATTATTTTTAAATGTATGAGTGTTTTACCTGTGTGTGTGTATGTCCATTAGCTCTGTTAGACAGTGAGCAGCCATGTGGGTGCTGAAAATTGAATCTAGATCCTCTGCAAGAACAACAAGTGCTCTTAACCACTGAGCTAANAAAAACCTGAGTCAGTACCAGGAACTCATATGGTAGAAGAAGAGAACCAACTCCTGCCTGGCGTCCTCTAACCTTAACATCTTTATAAACTTTATGAGAGCCCTAAGAAATAAACCCACACACTTGCCATGGCATGTCTGCCAACACATAACTCTCACTTACTCATACACACATAAACACACAATAAACAAATAAACAAATGTAATAAAAATTTTTAAGAAAGGGGGAGATTTAACACTGTCAATGAAATGGAAATACTGTCACAGACCCCAGTAACAGACTTTTTCATGGAAGCTGGTAACAGGTTTCAGTTTCCTTACCTAATCAGCTTTTCTTTGCTGCAGTGCTGGGATTGAAGCCAAGGCCTCATACATGCTAGGCACCTAGGCACATACATCACCACTGAACTATACATTCAGCCATCATCTGTTTTTCATGAGGCCTTGAATGAAATGCACACTGGAAAAACTGTCTATGTGCTTCTATAACTAGTAAAAACTTTGGGACTTTTGAGATGGCTCAGTGGTTAAGAATACTGGCTGTTCTTCCCAGCACCCCCATGGCAACTCACAACTATTTGTAATTCCAGTCCCAGAGGAACTGGCATCCTCACACAGATATACATGCAAGCAAAACACCAATGCACATAAAAATAAATAAATCTTTAAAAAAAATAGTAATTGATTCAAGAAACGCACCGAGATTAAAGCAGTTTGAGAAGACAAGAGCAAATGTAACAGTCAATACAAAACCTGTAAGGCAGACTACTTGATTTTGACCTTACTATTTGTTAGCTGTGTAAAAGGAGTTAAGTTACTGGTGTTAACTTGCTTCAGATAACATGACCATTTATTTCTCAGGATTATCGTAAGAATATGTAAAAAAAAGATTATGAACTACTTAGTCTAGTACATAACAAATACTGTAAATGTTTTATAAAATAAATGAATCAAATAATAAATGTGGTTTCTACATTGTGATCTTAGAAGACACACACACAGGATCCAATATTAAAAAGATAAAGTATAGAACTATAGAGACAGTTCAAATAGAGAGAGATGGAAAGTGGTTAAAAGTGTATACCGTCCTTGCAGAGGACCCAAGTTTGATTCCCAACACCGATGCCAGGTGGCTCACAATTACCTCTATTTCAGCTCCAGGTATTCCAATGACTCTGGCCTTTACTGGCACCAGCATTCACATGTACATAACCACACACAAACTATATAGGGGTGTGTGTGTATGTATGTGTATGTATGGGTACACACACACACACACACACACACACACACATATATATTCTTTTTTTTTTAACAAAAAGTTGAAATGTAATCAAAGTGATATAAGCTGAATTGATATTGGTACTCTATCACATGTGGACACTGTAAGATACTTCGTTGCTTCCAAGCTTATTCCTTCATAACACAATAAGCTTATAATTGTGTAATAAGCCAAATACAAAATGGCTTAATCTTTTTATTTCACTCATAATTGGAATTATCTTGTTTGCAGATTCATGAAATAACATTGAACCTTTAATCCAAGCACTCAGGTGGTAGAGGGAGGCAGATCTCTTTGAGTTTGAAACCAGTCTGGTCTATCAAAGGAGTGAGATTCTGTCTCAAAAAATTAAATTAAAAGGTTATCAAAAAAGAAAGGAGGGGCACTTCATACTCATCAAAGGTAAAATCTACCAAGATGAACTCCCAATTCTGAACACCTATGCTTCAAATGCAAGAGCATCCATATTAAAGAAACTTTAGTAAAGGTCAAAGCATACATTGCACCTCACATAATAATAGTGGGAGACCCCACTCTCATCAATCGACAGATCCTGGAAACAGAAACTAAACAGAGACACAGTGCAACTAACAGAAGTTATGGAGCAAATGGATTTAACAGATATCTATAGAACATTTTATCTTAAAACAAAAGGATATACCTTCTTCTCAGCACCTCATGGTACCTTCTCCAAAATTGACCATATAATTGGTCACAAAACAGGCCTCAACAGATACAAAAAATATTGAAATTATCCCATGCATCCTATCAGATCACCACGGACTAAGGCTGATCTTCAATAACAGCATAAATAATAGAAAGCCAACATCCATGTGGAAACTGAACAACACTCTACTCAATGATAACTTGGTCAAGGAAGAAATAAAGAAAGACTTTTTAAAGTTTAATGAAAATGAAGCCACAACATACCCAAAGAAAGACTACTGTATTCACTTAGTTAAAGTTGGGAGGTTTAGGGCTGGAGAGTTGGCTCAGCAGTTAAGACTGTTCTTCCAGAGGTCCTGGATTCAATTCCCAGCAACCACATGGTGGCCCACAACCATCTGTAATGGGATCTGATGCCCTCTTCTGGTGTGTCTGAAGAGAGCAATGGTGTACTCATATACATAAAATAAATCTTAAAAAAGAAAAAGTTGGGAGTTTTGTGAAAACAGGTCTACAATTCAAAAGGCAGATAACTTAATCGTCCAACTTGCAAAGCTTAAGTATAATACTTGTAAAAAGCAATATGAAGGAAACCATATAGCACTTGTTTGGAAAAAAAAAGAAACTATGTAAGAAATATAACAGATTTTTTCCATTACAATAAAGATTATTCCTAAATCATTAACTAAAATGGTATATATACTCAAAAATAATCTGAGGCCCCTGTGGCCTGCTTAAAAAGGAGATCTTTTTACTAAAGACAGCTCTAGACTCAGAATGAATCCCCTGATGGTAACAGCTTTCCCTGCATGAGAGAGCAGATTCTGTCCTCTCAGCCTTGAAGTTTGCCTCTTCAATCTTTTGCATAACTTTTCTCAGTCTTTCTAAGAATCATTTTTCCCCTCTCCTAACAAAAGCACCAGAATATAGTCAGTTGCCATACTCCATCTCTTAAAAAGTCCCATTAACAATAGGAGAAAATGAAGTTAAACCACATGGAGGTTGAACATAGTAAGAAAAGGAAAAAAAGGAAAGAGAAAGACAGAAAGTCTGAAGGATCTGAAGGAAGGAGTAAATTGTAAATTTGAGCCTTCATGTTGGCAGATCTGTAAGACCTATAAGCCTTGAGAAATACAAGCAAAGGATCAAAGTTAAAGTTCAAATTTCAATATATTTGAATATATGTGATATATATTCATATATATATATAAATCAACTAATTTCAAATTTAAACTTTTTAAATAAAAAAATTGAATTTAAATATTTAAAAATTAAAAAAAATTTAATTCAAAGCAGTAGCAGTGGTACATATCTGTTACCCCAGCACAAGGAAGGCTGAGACAGAAGAAGTGTTTTGAGTTCAAGGACACTATAGTCTACATAGTATGTATCAGCCTAGCAGGGGCTACAGAGTGAGGGCTTCCCCGTTTCCTAAAACAAAACAGAGATGACAACATAGTTTAGCAGGTAAGCATTTGATGCGCAAACCTGACAACTTGAGTATGTTCCCCAGATCTCACAGAAGAATGTAACACATGCCCTGATATAATCATGTAATGGAAACAAACATTTAACCAGAGGTAAAGAAGGTGTGGCTCTGTACTGAGAGCAGAGAAAAACTGTTAGGGTACTTCTTTGGACTCAATTTTTCCATCTGTAAAGAATATGGTACAAGGGCTGAAAATATAGCTCTTAGTTAGTTGAGGGCCTGGATTCCATCCCCAGTACTGCAGAAAACTGGATATGGTAGCTTATGACTATAATCCTAGCCCTTGGTGGAAGCAGGAACATCAAAAGTTCAAGGTCATCTTCAGCTACATAGGAATCTGACACCAGCCTGGGCTAGAGACCTCATCTTTCAAGCAATAACAACAAAACAAAAAATAATAATAATGTCCAAAACATACAAGAGGAAGAAAATATTTAAAAGCTGTATTTTTTTTTACTTTTTTTTATTAGATATTTTCTTAATTTACATTTCAAATGCTATTCTGAAAGTCCCCTCCCCCCTCCCCCCTCCCCGCTCCCCTGCCCACCCACTCCCACTTCTTGGCCCTGGCGTTCCCCTGTATTGGGGCATATAAAGATTGCAGTACCAAGGGCCTCTCCTCCCAATGATGGCTGACTAGGCCATCTTCTGTTACATATGATGCTAGAGACACGAGTTCTGGGGGTTCTGTTTAGTTCATATTGTTGTTCCTCTTCTAGGGTTGCAGACCCCTTCAGCTCCTGGGGTTCTATCTCTAGCTTCTCCAATGTGGGCCCCGTGCTCCCTCTTATGGATGACTGTGAGCATCCATTTCTGTGGGAGTCAGCTATATCAGGGTCCCTTCAGTAAACACTTGCTGTCCTATGGAATACTGTCTGAGTTTAGTGACTGATTATGGGATGGATCCCCGGTGGGTTAGTCTCTGTATGGTACATCCTTTCATCTTAGCTCTAAACTTTGTCTCTGTAACTCCTTTCATGGGTATTTTGTTTCCTATTCAAAGGAGAAATGAAGTATCCACACGTTGGTCTTCCTTCTTGATTTTCATGTGTTTTGCAGATTGTATCTTGGGTGTTCTAAGTATCTGGGCTAATATCCATTTATCAGTGAGCGCATATCCAATGACTTCTTTTGTGATTGGGTTACCCCACTAAGGATTATGTCCTCCAGATTCATCCATTTGCTCAAGAATTTCATAAATTCATTCTTTTAATAGCAAAATAGTACTCCATTGTGTAAATGTACCATATTTTCTGTATCAAAAGCTGTATTTTTAAATAAATGGGATAGCATTCTGAATGCTAGATAGTTTGTAAGAAAATGGGCATAGTTATGTATGCCTGTAAACCTAGAACTCAGGATGCTGAAGCAGGAAGACAGAATTTGAGGCCAGTCTGAGCTACAAAGTGAAATGGTGTCTCCTAAAACAAAACACATACATACAAATACTTACATATACATACATACATACATATATATGTATATATATATATTTTTTGAGAAGATGGAAGTTTGTCTAAAAACAAGACAAGACACTTTCTAGGTATATGGAAATACATATGCAAGGCAAATCTTCACTTGTTAGTAGGATCAGAAATCCATTCCTGGCTTCATTTCCCCCTACCCCCACCCTTAAATATTAGAAGCCTGACAAGTAAAGATCTAGTGGCTTATGGTATGTGCCAATTAATTGTTTTCTTCAAAATGTTAGCCACATGAAGGAAATAATTTTTTAAAAACTTAAAAATTTTTAGGATCAGCATTAAGTAGCATATTTTGGTTATTGTTTTGTTGGTTTTTGAGACAAGGTTTCACTGTGTAGCCTTGACTGGCCCAGAACTCAGAGATATGTTGCCTCTGCCTTATTCATCTCTGAAGTTTTTTGTTTTAATTTAAAGGATCTGTAAATTTATAAAGAAAATTCCTTACTTCATAATGGATTGACAAAAAGCTGCCACCTCGTCATTCTGTACTTCAAATTCTTGTAGAAGAGAACTTCCAGTTGGCAAACTACTGGTCCCATTTGGGTCTTTCTGTAATCAAAAAAGTGGTTTTATTTTAAAAGTCAAAGATCTCTAAAATGCTACATAGTAGCACCCCACAAGCCAGTTTTATGAAGCTATACAAAATTAGGGAGGTAAGATGAATCATTTACTAGGAGAATTCTCTATTGGCTTTAACACAGCATCTTAGCCTATAACTCATGCAGCCCTCAGACTTTCAGTGATCCTCTTGTCTTAGCTTTGCAAACATGGGAATTACTAGCATGAATTAATACAACTAGCTAAAAGCACTGATTTCTTAGCATACACCTTGGCATACAGTTGAGGCAGGAAGATTTCCAACTCAAGACCAGCCTGTATGTAATCAAGAACCCATCTCAGAAAAACAAAAAACAAAACAAAACAAAAAAACAAGAAAAAGGGGGATTCTATCCTGGTAAAACACCAACTAAGCCTAGTTGGGTTTTTTGTTTTGTTTTGTTTTGTTTTTTTCCGAGACAGGGTTTCTCCGTGTAGCCTTGGCTGTCCTGGAACTCACTCTGTAGACCAGGCTGGCCTCGAACTCAGAAATCCACCTGCCTCTGCCTCCCGAGTGCTGGGATTAAAGGCGTGCACCACCACGCCCAGCTCAAACTAAGCCTAGTTTTAACTCATTGTATTTTATTGATAAAATTAAAAACATGCTACACTGATCAGCTAGAACAGTAAATACCTTTCCATTCTAAACACTCCAGTAAGCTAGCAACTGAAGAAGATTAAAGACTCATTTGTTTTAAGAAAAGGAAGAGCGCAAGCTCATTTGGGACTCTAATAAACCAGGATGTCTATATATTCAACTCAAGCTTCAAATTCCAAGGAAACTAGCATCTTATGTAGACATGAGTTTTAGAAGAATGTATTGTTTTTCTATGTTAATAAGCATATGCAAACATTCTAACAGTCTTTTATAAGTTATATTTGGCCAGAATTTGTTTACAGTATTTAGGGAGATCAATTTACCACCAAGTAACAGCCAAATAGTAGAGTTCACATAGACGTATTTTAACATATAACATAGAAATATTTGATTTAGTACAAATTTCAAATATAAATTTTCTTTAAAAATTAGGAATAGTTTCAACCCAAATGAAGTGAATAAAGAACCAAAGTTTTAGCTCAGTGGCAGAGACATGGCACAGACTCTGGGTTCAATATTCCATATGGCAATAAATATGTGGGAACAGAAAGTAAAGGTACTTGCTGCCATGCATAGAAACTTGAGTTTAATCCCATATGATGGAAAGAGATAAGTGATTTTTGAAAACTGCCTACTGTCTTTTGTGCGCGCGCGCGCACACACACACACACACACACACACACACTCTAAACAAATGTGAAAACAAATAAACAGCTTATAAACTTCAAAAATCAATAGATCTTTTTCTTGGTGTCTATAAAGATGCTTAAGTAAGTAATTTAAGGGCAACATGAACAAAACCCTAACTAAAACAAAAATAGATCCTTACAATAAAAATTCCTAACACAGCTAGGCATCATGGCTCTCAACTGGCAGAAGAATCTGAAATTCCAGGCCAGTCTGGGTTCTACAGAGTGAGACCCTATGTCAAAGACAAAATTACCACACAAACCAAACCTAACAGTTAAATATCCATCCTCATTCACCCTCACTTCATGGTCTTCAATCCTTTGAAGCTTGTCTGTCTTTCTGTTTTGGGATGGACGTTCTTTAGGGTCATTTACTCCCTTGAAGACTGTTGAATAATGCACCCATATGTAGACCTTTTGGCTAACCAGGTGACAAAAGTTCTTCTAAGGGCCAATGTCCTCACAGATGCTTTGTATGCAGTTTCATCCATTTAATACTGTGGAGTGAGATCTACTCCTGAAATTGCAGTTTCACTAAAACAGGACACTTGTACAGGATATTCAGTATTTACCATAAAACCTGTTATACTGTAAAAGATCTCTTTTAAATTGTAAGAAAAGTTTGTTCAGGATTGCTAGGAAAGCTGAACTAGGATAGCTTCCCTGCTGTACCCATAAAAAGCATCATTGAGGTTTAGTCTATTATCATCATGATGGGAAACACGGTGGTGAACAGGCAAACAAAGTGCTAGAGAAGGGGCTGAGAGTTTATATCTTGATCCACAGGTAGCAGGAGACTGTCACACTGGGCATAGGTTGAGCATATGGAGACCTCAAAGCCCACCTCCATAGTGACACACTTCCTCCAACAAGACCACACCTACTAACAGTGCCACTCCCTATGGCCAAGTATTCAAAACATTTGAGTTACTGATAGCTGTCAGTTACCACATGGATGCTGGGAACCAANATATCTTGATCCACAGGTAGCAGGAGACTGTCACACTGGGCATAGGTTGAGCATATGGAGACCTCAAAGCCCACCTCCATAGTGACACACTTCCTCCAACAAGACCACACCTACTAACAGTGCCACTCCCTATGGCCAAGTATTCAAAACATTTGAGTTACTGATAGCTGTCAGTTACCACATGGATGCTGGGAACCAAACCAGGTCCTCTGAAGGACAATAAATGCTCTTAACCATGGAGTCATCTCTCTAGCCTCAAATATTTTAATTATGTGCTATCATATCCAACTTTCAAAACTACTTTTATGAATGCCATCTAATCTCACCTCTAAAATAACTGAAATCTGGTCAAACTAACTAAAATAGTTATAGACCACCACATCTGATTTAAGCTTAAAGTACCAAAACAGCTTTTAAAAGCTGTTCCTTTCCTGGTTTTGCTCTCAACACAAAAACTGCACTTAAGTATTTAGATTATTATTAACCAAACAAAAGACACTAAGAGGAAGCAGGAAGTAAGCCTGCTGAGTGAGAAGAAAAATATCTGTTAGAGTGGGGTTTTTAACACACAGAATTTCTAACAGGAAATGAACACATAAGTACATGCAGTAATTATAGAGAATAGGTATTTGCAATGCTGTTTCCCAACAGAAAGCATAAGCTTCAAGGAAATACTTGTGAGTAGGCAGAGACTGAGCAGCATGTGAGCACATGAAAGCCCCACTCCAATGTCTTCCAAAATCTGCCCACAATTGGTGTTCTCTTTACCTTTTGGGATACATAACCAAACTTTCTTATTATAGTACATATGTATGATGTCAGTATATGTATGTGTGTGTGTGTGTGTGTGTGTGTGTGTGCGCGCGCACGCGCGCGCGCATGTGTAGAGGTCAGAGGACAACACTGTGGGGTCAGTTCTCTCCATCTCTACACAGGTTCTGGGGATTGAATTCACAGTGTACAAGTAAAATGAGCATAAGATTTCACAAACTGTATGAGATCTTGGTATCTAGAAAAGATTGGGGGCTGGAAAGATGGCTCAGCAGTTAAGAGCACTGACTGTTCTTCCAGAGGTCCTAGAGTTCAATTCCCAGGAACCATGGTTATACATGGTGGCTCAAAACCATCCGTAATGGAATACAATACCCTCTTCTGGTGTGTCTGAAGACACTGAATATGTACTCACATATATAAAATAAATAAATCTTAAAAGGAAAAAAAAAAAAAAGGAGTGAGGCTAGCCTGAGTTACATATCAAGTCCCTATCTCAAAAACAGTAAGGGATAGGTAAGATAACTTAGAAAGTAATGGTGCTTACTGCCAAGTCTAGCCACCTGAGTTAGATACATGGGATTCATATAGAAGGAGAATGGACTCCTGCAGAAACTTATGCACACATATACACAAATAGTAAATTAAAATTTAAAACTTTTTAGAAACTAGGCTTGAAACTTTAATATGAAAATCTTTCAAACTTAGATTGAATGCTTCTAATAATTATGTTTGTAACCCAAGTGTCACTATTATGAAATATCTATAGATTCCTTGTAGATAATTAGATTATTAAACTTTCCTATTTGAATTTTCTTCCCCATCTGAACTTGTTATACTTTTTTAGATACTGAGATGTAAAACTAAGTTACTATACTAGTCTCTCAATTTACTTGGAAAAAAGGTAGAATTTGCTTGATTTTAGGATTTCTATAAAATATAACTTTCAGCAGCAAACACTTGTCTTAATGCAAATCTAGCACGGTTTTACCCTAACATACACAAAGGAAAAGTTAAAATATTTAATAGGATTAAAAATTTGTTATACTACTATTTCATTGCTTTACAAGAACACCATACCTTTCCAGAGATCCTATTCTATACATTAGTTTGAAAATATACATTCGGGGCTGGAGAGATGGCTCAGAGGTTAAGAGCACTGACTGCTCTTCCAAAGGTCTTGAGTTCATATCCCAGCAACCACATGGTGGCTTACAACCATCTGCAATGAGATCGGATACCCTCTTCTTGTGTGTCTGAAGACAGCTACAATGTACTTACATATAATAAATAAATCTTTAAAAAAAAGTGGTGAAATTCTGAGAATCTATAACCCTTAAAAAAGAAAATATACATTCAAAATACAAAACCTTCTAAGGGATGCAGCTCAGTAGCATGCACAAGGCACTGTCTTCAATCCCTAGCACAAGTACGACTATCACAACAACACACACACACACACACACACACACACACACACAAACCCTACAAAAAAGCTAGTGTCTTCTTTTAAATGGCAACTTTCCAAACTTTATATTATATACATATATAATATCATATATTATGTTATTTTAAATAAAGGGATCTCATAAATTATCTAGTATGACTAGTTCATAGATGAAGAAATGTGATCAAGGCCAGGCATGGTAGTGCGAGTCTGTTAATCCCAGTCTTGGGGAAGCATAGAGAGGAGGATCAAGTCCCATGCCATCTTAGCCTATGTAGCATTAGCAAAAACTACCTCAAAAGGACCAAACCAACCTATCAGACAAACAAATAAAAATCCTTTAGACCAAAATAGTAACTTTAAATATAATTAATATTCTCTTTTTCTGAGAAAAAATATAATTTTGTCAACAGGTCTAGATGCCTTAACTTGTAGATCCTGAAGACTTCTTTTTTATGACACAGGTTTGCTGGCACCCCTCTGAGAATGTGCTCCAATAGTTGTGTACAATAGGAGGATAAACAACATTATGCTTCCTCAGCCACATTCAGTTACTCTAAGGCCTGGCAGGTAGATTAAGCTACTTCAGGGTAAATGGTGTGCTCCTAGTCAAGCAGTGGGTGCTCAGCACTAGCTAAGGTCAGCTAATTGTGCTACTTTTACTTACTTGGCTTTGACCTACAGTTCTCATTGACCCATTTCCTTATTCTTTAATCCTACCTCAATTTAACTAATTTAAAACATGACACTGCCTGAAGTCAGGTGTGATGGTTCATACTGGTAATCTCAACACATGGAAAGCTAAAGAAAGGGGATAGCCAGTCTGAAGCCTGAGCTAGAGTGAAAAACTTTTTACAAGGCTAGGGATACAAAAGGACTAGGGAGGCAGCTCAGTGGTAGAACACTTGTCCAGCAGGTGTGAGACCTTAGGATCAATCCTTGGCACCAACAGGGCAAAGAAACAACAAACCCTGCTTATGCGGAACAGCTTCAACAACCACTAGACCAGATGGCTCAGACAGCGGCAAACCTTATATTCAGGAAACTACTTATTCTCATGATTTTGTCACAATGCTTTCTGAAGGAAACCACACAGGAAAATGTCAGGAAGGTACTGATATTTAAAGCAAGCAGGAAAAGATTCACAGAGGCAGACATTCATAAATACCATACTCTTTTCCTCATCAAAGGCAAGGCTGAAAAGTGACTAGTCTTTGCAATCTAATCATAGTTTAGTGGCCTTATAGAAACTATTCCCAGCATGCTCTAGTTTGCTGTCTTCCCACACCCCTAGCTTCATAGACTCCTCTAAGGAGTAAGAAAACTTTCAAGTCCTCCATCAAGAGAATTCAGGAGAGTTAGGTATTATCAGGAGAATTTAGGAGAAAAACTATCTTTCCCTTTAAATTCCCCATTATTTCATCCTAATCCCAAATCAGAATTGAGTGGCCTAAGCTTTGTGCAGGGCATAATGACATACAAGCAGATCTAAGGAGCTGGCTTTCTAGTACATATTTGAGTATCTTCTGTAACAAGGAGCTTACTACTTCCAAAACATCCTGATACCAGATCTTTGCTTTTAACAAGTAATTCCCTTTCCTTCCCCTGGACAAATAAAATGTTACTATGGAAAATCTGAAATACACAGAAAAGGAAAATAATGTAAAATGCCTGGCTATCTGGCTTCAACAGCTATTATCATGTGGCCAGTCTTATTTCATCCATAACTTTCCCTAATCACAACACATCATTTGGCTTTAAAATTACATTAACTTCATTTATAAATCATCTAAAATTTTGTGTGTGCTCACACACTCCAGCTAATGTGTGTATGGAGACCAAAGAGCAATTTGAGGAAATCTAATCTTTCTTTCCATCATGTAGGTCTTTGGCATCAGGTCATCAGGCTTGGTGGCAAACACTCCTACATACTAGTCCTTTTACAAATTCTTCTATCTACTTAACTATTAACGACCTATCTACTCATCCACCTACCTTACAAAAACTAACAACTATAATTTCAGAATTATACCAAATCCTTAACTTCTTTACAGCACATTTTTTTCATCTTTTACAAATATAGGGATATACTACTCTGCTTTTGTGAATTTAACTGTCTCAGTAGCTTTATAAAACAAACAAACAAACACGAGTTCAATCTGAATATATACAATCCAAATAAAACTATGTAAGTTCTTACATCCCAAGTCCCAGACCTAAACAGTATAGAACCAGGAATTTCAACTTGTTTAAGATAATTACTATACCTTTTAATTTTATTAAAGTATTTTTTTAGTCAGGGTCTCATTGTGTAGCCATGGCTGACCTAGAACTCAACTCACAACGTCAACCAGGTTAAACTTGAACTTAAAAGATTCACCTGTGTCTGCCTTCAAGGCAAGTGCCACCACGTCAGGCCTTAATTATTTCATCTTAACAAGGGGGAAATTAAACTAGGTATAAGTTTACAAAACAGGGTAAGTACATACAGCTAGTAATTTAGTAGTATTTCCAAAGGACAAGAGAAAGAATTTCAGTGTTTTCACCATAAATGATAAACCATCTAAGTTCTCTTTAAGATCAAAGGCTCACTTTTTCTTTGATAGTGAGATAATTTTCTACTGCCCCAAAGTGAGTGGGCTCCAGGTAGTTGCCTTTATCAAACAACTACCAACAGCTGACATCTCAAGCCCTCACTAGTAGCACTATACACAGAATTACTTTCGATCATGTTTAACCTACAAAATGAAACTGCTATTAAAAAGACCATGTACTCATTAGTGCCCTACAGTACAAAGTAAAAGATCTGGGGACGACTAACCCTCTCCTCACTTAAAAATTTTAGAAAAAATTCATAGAACATAAAAGTCACAATTATAATAATTTTAAACTGTATAATTATGTAGTTTTTATGACATTCAAAATTTTCTGCAATCAACAACAATTTCAGAATGGTTTTATTACTTCAAAGAGCCTGGGCTCTTCTGCCACTCCATATACAGCAATCCCCATCAGACACTATTTTGCTTCCTTTTTCACAAGTTTGCCCCCTTTAAAAATTATTTATTCATTTAGTGCACAAGAGTATTTTGTCTGCATGTATGTTGTACATCATGTACATGTCTGGTGTCTCTAGAAGACAGAAGAAGGCATCAGATCCCCTGGGACTGGAATTATAGACCATTGTATGTCACCATGTGGATGCCGGAAATTGAACCCAGGTCCTCTGGAAAGGACCAGTGTTTTTAACTATTGAGCCATTTCTCCGGTCCTTCAATTACCTCTTAAGAATGCTTCATATAACAGATTATACATTGCATAGTGGAGTTGTTGTTGTTGGTCTAAGAAAATAAGGTCTTACCCCTCGTTAGTCTAGTACTCACTACGTAATTCAGACTAGCATCAGAACTTGTGGCAATCATTCTGACTCAGCCTCTTAAATTTTGAGATTACAGACATGTGGCACCAGAATTTTTAAATCTAGTTTCTATCAACATGTTGATTTTGTTTGTTTGTTTTTCTTGCTGGTGGGCAATAAACCCAGAGAGCCTTGACTAAGCATTTTACCACTAAGTTAAACCCTCAATCCCACACTCAGCATATTTTCAAGCTTTATGTATCAAGTATCAGTATTTCATTTTTTTCTAATAGAAAAGTATTCCACTGCATGGATATACTATTCTTTCCCCCCCACCCCCAAGACAGAGTTTCTCTGTGTAGTTCTGGCTGTCCTGGAACTCACTCTAGACCAGGCTGGCCTCGAATTCAGAAATCCACCTACCTCTGCCTCCCAAGTGCTGGGATTAAAGGCATGTGCCACCACTGACCGGCTTGTTAACCCATTCTTTAGTTCAACATTTGGGCATTTTCTACTTTGAATCTTTATGACTCATTTTTTATGAATAATTCCGTTTTTAAAAAGTAGACAAAGATCTTAAATAGATTTTCTCAGCCTGACATGGTGATTTATTTATAATCCCAGTGCCTGGGAATCTGAAGCAGGAGGATTGCTAACAGTTTGAGGATAGCATGAGATGCATAGTGAGTTTAAAGAGTAGTGTCTTATACAAATGAACAAACAGGCCATCAAAATGACACAGAGAAGGCCAGTAAAACCATAAAATGGAGGCCTAGAGTATAGTTTAGTGGGAGAAAGCTTGCTAAGCTTCCATAAGGCTCTGGGTTTGATCCATAATACCACAGAAAAACAAAAGCCATGAAAGAATAATCGACATCAACTTAAAATGGAAAATAGTAAGAGCTGGAAAGAACGAAGAGAAGCCTGAACTTTCATACATTATTGGTAGTGTTGAAAAATGTTATGGAAAATAGCATTCATAGTTGGGCATACCTGTACCTGTCTGAAACACAAGGCCTTAGGAAGTTTTGGGAAGAGCATGAATTCAAGGCCGCCTGGGCTACATAGTGAGAGAAACTCTATAACCAAAAACAAACAACAAACTATACACAAAATTACCTTAGGACCCACTCAGATATACTGCTCCCCACCTTCTCTCCCTCTCTCTTTTTTTGAGGCAGACACTATGTAGCTCTAGTGGACCTGGAAACTGCCATACCAACCAGGGTAGCCTCAAACTAAAGAGATCTGCCTGTCTCTACTTCCTAAATGTTAAGATTAAAGGTGTGAACTTCCTAAAAGTGGGATTAAAGTTTTTCTTTTTTAATCCTTAAACATTTCCAAGGTCTACAAATATAAAAGCAAAATATTTGGAATGGTATGTTTGAAAAGGAAAATTCTAAACTGTGCCTGACTCTCTTTTAAGCAAAACTTTAATATTTACAGTTACCCCTTAGCTAACAATGTCTTAAACCTGTAATCCCAGCACCTTGGCAGGCTCTAGTAGGATGGCTGTTCCAAGTTTCAGGGCAGTTTGAGCCTTGTCTCAAAGGAGCTAAGAGCACGGATTAACGACTAGCTAGGTTCAGTCCCTAGCACCCACATGGTGGCCCTCTTTTGACCTCCACATGTACTGCATATATGTGGGGCACAGACACAAGGAGGCAAAATACCCACACATGTAAAATAAAAATGAATCTTTAAAAAATTCCTAATTAAAAAAAAATCAAAGAATTAAAAAAAAAAAAAAAAAGCTCACATAAATTAATGATAGCCTTTACACTATTATTTCATTCTACTTGTTTTTGGTTTTTCGAGACAGGGTTTCTCTGTATAGCCCTGGCTGTCCTGGAACTCACTTTGTAGTTCAGGCTGGCCTCAAACTCAGAAATTCACCTGCCTCAGCCTCCCAAGTGCTGGGATTAAAGGCGTGCACCACCACGCCCAAATTCATTCTTCTTTTATCAATACAGATATTTAAGGAGAAACAGTTAAATGGCCTTTTTCCTGCTTCTCTTTTCCTGTTTCTTTGTGTCTCTCATGATTTAATAACAAAAGAAAATGTGTTGGAATTTGTATAATAAACTTTATTGCCTTGAAAGCAGGAGAAAAAGAAAGGTTCACATATAATATCTAGCGACTAAGAATATCTTCAACTAAGAATATCTTCAACTCAAGTCAGTGAAGACAAATCTTCAACAAGGCTGGTGGTCTTGCTTGTTTTTTGTGTTTTGAGACAAAGTTTCTCTAGGTAGCTTTTGCTATATAGTCACTATGTCAAACTGGCTGGCCTCAAACTCACAGTGATCCACTTGCCTCTGCATTCTAAATTCTGGGATTAGAGGTGAGTGCCACCAGACCCGCCTAACTAGGTTTTCATAATCTTACAAAAAAATAAGCAAATTTTCAGTTGGCTTAATCTTTAATTTAATCTTTTGCCACACAACAAAAGAACCAAAGCAGTCTTGGAAGCAAAGAAAAGCAAGATTATAAAGATTTTTTTTCCCTAACAAATGATTCACACAAATATGCACTTTGTTTTACTACTGAATTTAAGAAGTTAGCAAGAACAGACTATACCTGAGATACTTGGCCCTGGGCTTTTGTAAGTTGAGCTGTCCGAATGATTAAAGACTGGCTTCTTGTTACAGTTGCCCCAGAAAGGGATTTTCCATTCACCTTTCTTTCTAGGTGACAACTTGGAGATCTCTCTTCAAGAAGAACAGCATCCCAAGGATCTTCTGCTAGCAAAACTGGATTCTTCTTTTCCTCTTCATGTTCTAACACCTCCACATAGTCTACCTTAGGCTTACTCAAAGGATCTAAGTCTAACCAATCAAACTTATTGATGTCTTCAGACTTTGGAGATATCTGTAGATTGCAGACTGAAGCTTTCGAATTTGCTATCTCCAAATCAGTCCTTGCTTTCCCATTTTTTAAAAATTCGGAGGTACTTGCTATTTTGTCAAATAGTTTTGCCATGTCAGGACTGACTAGTGGCTGATAGACTGGTAAACTTCCTTGTGGATGAAATGGTGTGGCAGGTGTCAAAGGATATGAAAAATATGGAGACTGTCCAGGAAGTCTTAAATATATAGATTCTGTTGATGAAAAAGTAGGCATCCTTGGACTGAAGCCATTCTGGAATGTGGCCTGTTTACTGTATGCTGAAGGATAAATAGAAGGTAAAGTGTATGTGGAAGGCCCGCATAATCCAGGGGGCCACTGGCCTCTTTGAACACTAGGTCTAAGATACAGCTGTGTTGAAAACGAAGGGCTCAGAACAGGAGTAACTGGCAATGCAGGGGTTTTTCTAGTTTCAAAATTGTCATCCAGCAATATCTTCTCAAGTTCAGCTTGGGTGAGCTTTTCTACATCAATATCTACTGCTCTTTTTTGGGAATCCAACTCAGGAAACACCATGAGATCATAATCCTGTTTGTTAAAACCTTGTGTTCTTTGTCTGGTGCTGCTAGACAGCTCAAAGCCTCTTGGACTGTCAGTCATCTGTCTATCCTTCTGCAGTTTTGCTAAGGCTTCTGCTTCCATCTGTAATGCTTCTGCTTTGTTCACATCTTTGGTTCTTATTGGTTCTGGATGTGATGATGAACATTGTTTAAATTCACTGTTGTTGGAAATCTGAGCCATGTCCACAAAAGAGACCAAACCTCTTAATCTTTTTTTCTTGTAGCTTCCAAAATACCAGGACCTACACATAAAAATAAGCATAACACTCAGTTAGATTTTCTAAACACAAATTTATTTTTGTTTAAATCTATTCCTGCTAGGTGTGGTAAGAAACATCTATAATAATCCCATCACTTAAGAGGAAGAGGCAGGCAGATCTCTTTTGAGTTTGTGACCAGAATGGTCTATAATGAGTTCTGGTCAGTCAGTACTACTTAGGAGTATGCTGTCTCAAAACACAAGTAAGTAAATTTTTTGAAGTTACTTACAAAAATACACACTAAATAAAAAACAATGAAAGGTTTCCTGAAATCCTAAAGACTCATAACACCTTATCCACACTTGGGTTCAGAAGATGCAGAAACAACACATTACTTTATCCCATTTCCTGAGTTATCAAACTACTTGGCACAGTAAAGGAAGTTAGAGAGGTGACATGTCCACTGTCAAAATGGTCATTTCCCAGTGGCACTCTAGCTTTATTTCTGGCATGAAATTATGTAAGTGCCATTCACATATTTCCAAGGCAAGGCTTATGATGATTATGCAACAAAAAGTCAAAATAGTAATGATCTTCTTGGTATTTGTTAAACTGCTCAAGAGCAAACTTTATCAGTCAATAAAAAAGACAACTGTTACTTGATCAAAATCTATTAAAAACTTATTGAAACCTTTGTTATACCTCAGAAATGTTAAAAATGTATAAAGTAGCATAGCTTAGAATAGTAGGGCAAGCTTTAAAATTATAAAGAGCTATAATATTCCACTCAAAAATTTTATCGTAACTCAAAAGTTATCATACAGTTTTGATTACACTTCAATTTATATGTAGTTAAAATCACTATAAAAGCTATCCTTAAAATATGTTTCCATAAAAAAAATTACAGCTTAAGCCTCTTCTACACAGTAAATGAAAATATGCATCTAAGAAAACCATCTAAATGGAGGTAGAAGAATCAGGGATTCTAGATCATCCTCAGCTACACTGACAGTTCAAGGCCAACACTGATTCTTTTTTGTTTTGTTTTGTTTTTTGTTTTTTGAGACAGGGTTTCTCTGTGTAGCCCTGGCTGTCCTGGAACTCACTCTGTAGACCAGGCTGGCCTCAAACTCAGAAATCTGCCTGCCTCTGCCTCTGCCTCACAAGTGCTGGGATTAAAGGCGTGAGCCACCACGCCCGGACCAACACTGATTCTTGCCTGTGCTCTTCTCTTTCTGTTTTTTGGTTTTGTTCAATCCTTTTTGTTTTAGCTTATATTTTATGTTGTTATATTTTTATTATTTTCCCTTAAAAGCCTGTTTGTTTTCTTTTTTTTTTTTAAAAGGATTTATTTATTTTATATATATGAGTCTACACCAGATCGGCTCCAATTACAGATGGTTGTGAGCCACCAAGTGGTTGCTAGGAATTGAACTCAGAACCTCTGGAAGAGCAGCCAGTGCTCTTAACTTCTGAGCCACCTCTCCAGCCTGTTTGTTTCCCTATAGAGGGACAGAAAGGAAATGAACCTGATTTTTTGGGGGGAAGGGAGGAGGGATAGGAAGCACTGGAAAGAATAAAGGGTGGGAAAACTGTAATCAGGATAGATTATGTAAGGAAAAAAAAGCCATCTATTTTTCAATAAAAGGAAAACAAAAACCATGAGACCCTGTCAAAAAAAGACCAGGGAAGGAGCTAGAGTAATGGCTACTCTCCTCCAGGACCCATGTTCAATTCCTAGCACCAACACAAAGGCTCAGAACTATTACTTAGTTCCAGAGGATCCAATGCTCATTTCTGGCACTCTGATTGTAACACCAGATACCAGGTGGTACACATACATGTATACAAAACACTGATTCACATTTAATAAAATTTTAAATTCTTATTAACTATATTTTATCATTTTTTTCTGTATGAGTGTTTTCCTACATGTATATCTATCTATTATCTGTGGATCACATGCATGCCTCGAACACAATTAGGTTACCAAAAATCATTGGATCCCCAATCATTGGATCCTCCAAAAATCATTGGAGTCACAGATGGTTGTGAGCTGCCATGCAGGTGCTGGGAATGGAATCCAGGTCCTCTGCAAGAACACTGAACCATCTCACTAGCACCCAAAGAATTGTTTTGTTTTTTCTTTTAATTAAAAAGGAAGGAGGGGCTGGTGAGATGGCTCAGCGGGTAAGAACACCCGAATGCTCTTCCGAAGGTGATAAGTTCAAATCCCAGCATCCACATGGTGGCTCACAACCATCCGTAACGAGATCTGGCGCCCTCTTCTGGAGTGTCTGAAGACAGCGACAGTGTATTTACATATAATAAAATAAATCTTTAAAAAAAAAAAAAAGAAGGAGCTACATGATCTTTTACAAGTAAAACTGTTTCAAAGTGCCTCATTTTATAGATAAAAAATTAAAAGTCTGATTAAAGAACTAATGCAATAATTAATATTTATCACTAACTTTCATGGTAACCCCTTGCTGATCACAAAAGACTATAGCTACTTTAAAATTCTCTAAAAAGGGGTAATTAAACTAGTCAATCAAACTTTTGGACACCATTAGCATACCCTAAAACAAAGAAATTCATTTAAAAGCTCCTTGCTCCTTCTGTGGTAGACATTCATTTACAATTTAAATTTAAACCTCCAGAAAAATAAAACAAGTCAGTCTTGTTACTCATCTAAATGCTTTCTGATCTTAACAATTCAAGATAGTTAGCCAGGCCTTGTTGGCTCCCTAAAGAACACTGGAGAATGAGGTTCCAGGAAGCTTCAGGGGTGCCAGCCATGAGTTCCCATGCCACCTTACACTATATAGCCAGACTCTGTCAAAAAACCAAACCAAAACAAAACAAAACCCCCAAAAACAACAAGAAACAGGGCCAGTGGGTGCACCTGCAACAAAACCTGACAACCTGAGTTGAGTTTTTTGCACATACATGGTTGAAAGAGAAAGCCAACTCCTGAAAAGAAAGCCAATTCTTAGAGGTTGTCTTCTAAACTCTGTCACATGCACAATTTAAAAAACTTAAAGTCACAAGATACTAAGAAAATGAAGAAGCAATGATTGTAGTTTAACAATAGACACAATTCTTTTCACTGCCAGTCACCATCATGGTTTACAAACGTGCCTCCTGAAAGGACCTGTCCAAATTGGCTCTGCTCTACTACTCTACTGCCTATATCCCCTCCTGGATAAAGGTGACATCTGATGGTATCAGGAGCATATTTACAAAATGGCCAAGAAAGGCCTGATACCTTCAGAAATCGGTGTGATCCTGAGGGACTTGTGGTGTGACATAGGTCTTTGTAGCCAGCAATAAAAATTTAAGAATCCTCAAGTCCAAAGGCCTTGCCCCTGATCTCCCTGAAGATCGCTACTTTTTTGATTAAAAAAGTAGTCTCAGTCTGCAGGCATCTTGAGGGTCAGAAATGATGAGGGTGCTAAATTTCATCTGTGACAGACCAATTTCATTGGCTCATTATTATAAAATTAAGGAGGCCCTCCTCTCATTTGAAAGTATGAGTCATCCATAGCCTCTGCTCTAGTTGCATAAATCTGTCTTAAATACTCAGGCAATAAAATCACTTAAAAAACAAAACTAGACACTATTCTAATATGACAATGATTTGGAACCAATTATGCCACTATTAGAAATATTATAAAACTGGGAAAACAGCTCAGTCAGGAAAGTGCTTGCCACTTGGGCCTAAGTTTGATCCCAAAACCCCACATCCACATAAAAAACCCATGCAGGCTTGTAATCCCAGGACTGGGGCGATGGTTACAGGTAGATGGATCCCTGGTGCTTACTGGTTAGCCAGCCTAGCCTACTCAGTTAACTTCCAGTGAGTGACTCTGTCTCAAACAAAAGATGGACAGCACCTGAGGAAAGCCACCCAAGGTTGACTTCTGTCCTATACACACACAGCACACACACAATTGTGGAAGTTGTGGTTACTAACGCTTAATAAAAATCATGGTAAGTATCTACATATTTAGAGCTAGAGATATATAGATGCTGTCACACTATATAAAAGCAATTTAATTTTCACCAATTTTACAAAGTCCTATTCCTAATATCTCTGGTTCACAGATGAAGAAACATAGAACAGTTATATAATATGCCTAAATTTGAAGCAAATAGGGGCTGGAAAAATGGCTCAGCAGTTAAAGAGTTTGCTCTTGGGGCTGGTGAGATGGCTCAGCAGGTAAGAGCACCTGACTGCTCTTCCAAAGGTGATAAATTCAAATCCCAGCATCCACATGGTGGCTCACAACCATCCGTAACGAGATCTGGCTCCCTCTTCTGGAGTGTCTGAAAACAGCTACAATGTACTTACGTATAATAAAATCTTTAAAAAAAAAAAAGATTTATAAAAAAAAAAAAAAAAAAAAAAAAAGAGTTTGCTCTTTCAGAAGACCTGAGTTTGGTTCCCAGAATTTACATGGTGATTCCAACCATCTATATCTCCATTAGCAAGGGATCCAACACCACCTTCTGATCTCTAAGGCACCAGGGCATACAAATGGTGTGTATGTATATACATGCAGACAAAGCATAATACTCATAAAATAAATAAATCTAAAAAGTAAACTAGAAATAAACTTACAGCAGGCAGCAAGTGTGGAATATATACAAGCATTACTTAATTTACATGATACACTTTTAAGTTACCTGGAACCAGTATAGGCTTAAGTTACCGTAACTTATTCATCATAAACATCAAATTTCTTCCTCAATCTTGAACTATTTTTTCCTATTGTGATAAATTTTGCTTCACTCTCATCACAAGGCAGTTAACACTGCTAGGTAGTCACAACATACACAATTTGTCAGTTAATTTACCAGCAAACAAATGACTGGCACATTTATAATTTCACTAAGGACAAGAATTCTTTTTTTCTTCGACAGTCAAAATTGTAATGACCAAAACAAAAATTGGAAAAGAAAAATCAGGCAAAAAGAACCTTTTATTAACAATTCACCCTTTACTTAAAAAATCAGATGGTTGGGTTCAGAATAAATGGAGAGGCAATTATCTTGTACACTAGAAGGAATATAGCAACAGAGAACTAAAAATAGTTGTTCCATCTCTGTTAAAGACAGAAATACCAGTAGAGGAAAAGATAATACTCTATCTCTAATTCATGGGAAAGAGGAACTCATCTAAAAGGAGAAACCAAGTACTTTGGTATTAAACACTAATTATCACAAAAATAAAATGGAAGACACAGAATTTAAATGAAAATTTTAAAATGTTAACAATTTTATTAATAAAAACAAACAGGTGAAATAATTTTAACAACATATTTTTCTACTATATCCAAATTACCACATCACAGATAATATGAAAATGAACAGAGTATTTTCTTCTTTTAGTATTGTTTATTTTACACTTACTTATCACAAGAGACTAGATAGCCTTTGTTTTAGTTCTTTTGTTTTGATTTGTTTGAGACAGGGTTTCTCTGTGTAGCCCTGGCTGTCCTGGAACTCACTCTGTAGACCAGGCTGGCCTCGAACTCAGAAATCCGCCTGCCTCTGCCTCCCAATTGCTGGGATTAAAGGCATGTGCCACCACTGCCCAGCATTTTAGGTTCTTTGATACAGAGTTTCATGTAGAAGAGCCCACATTAAGGATGAACTTTAATCCTCCTGCCTCTTTTCCCCAAGGTGCTGAGATTATAAATTAATGCTACTGGGATTACAGGCCTGCATCGCCACACCCAGCAGATTTGTCACATGTGTGCACAGTCCAGAGTCATAGTTTAGAAGAAAAGGTTTAGCAGGAAAAAAAGGCAAATGAGCATTATAACTTCTGCACAGTAACAAGATGCATGATAAAACAATTCCCAACAGCCATTTCTTTCCTCAAGGCAGAAAAGCAATTCAAATGCTTACTATTTGGGAAGAAAAGAGATTTTCTTTTTAAGTCTATAGATAATCTACAGCCTTTACTTAAAAGCTACCTTATCTTTTTTAACTTATTGTAATTTTTATTTTAATTTTTTGCAACACAAGAAATCAAACTAGCCTGATGGTAGTGGTGTATACCTTTAATCCCAATGCTCAAGAGGCAGAGGCAGGCAGATCTCTGTGAGTTTGAGGCTAGCCTAGTCTACATAGTAAGTTCCAGCAGTCAAGACTACATAGAGAAACCCGTTCTTGAAAAACCCAAAAGCCAAAACCCAAAACAACAAAAACAGAAGGAAGGAAGGAAGGAAGGAAGGAAGGAAGGAAGGAAGGAAGGAAGGAAGGAAGGAAAAAATGAAAGAAAAAAACCAAAGATATCTGAGGCAACTGCTCTACCTCTGAGTTATATCCCTAGCCATCTTCATAACTTTTGTATGTTATGTAACTTTTAAAAAGTATGTAACCAGAGGCAGGAGGTAGGGGGATGGGATGGGGGCTTCCGAAGGGGAGACCTGGAAAGGGGAAAATATTTCAAATGTAAATAAAGAAAATATCCAATCAAAAAATAAATAAAAATTAAAAGTATGTAACTTCCATTTAACAATATTCTAGAATTATAAACTTAACATTCTGTAAACAATGCATTTATGGAGCTAGAGAGATGGCTCAGGGGGTAAAAGTGCTTGCTGAGTAGGAGGACCTAAGTTCAAATCTCTAGCATCCACATAAAAAGTAAGATGGAGCCTGGTGTAGTGGCACACACCTTTAGTCCCAACACATAAGAGCCAGAGACAGGCAGATCTTTGAGTTTGAGGCCAGCCTGGTAGAGTTCCAGGACAGTCAAAACTACAAAGAGAAACCCTATTTCAAAAAATCAAAACCAACACCACCAAAAACAAAAACAAAAGTACAAACCCAACAACAAAACACCTGAGCATGGTAGCTAGCATATGCCCTAAAACCAGAACATTGGGGTGGAGATGAGCAGACTCCAGAAACTTGCTAACCAGCCAACTTACCATACATAGAGGATGCCAGATTCAGGCTCAATGAAAGATCCCATCCCTCAAAATAAGGTGGGAAAGTGAGAAAGGAAGGTACCTCATGACATCTGCATGCACTCATACCCACCACAGAGAAAGCACTCATAATCAACAATATAGAATATGTATGTATGTATGTATGTATGTATGTATGTATGTATGTATGTATATGGTAGCTGAAGAGATGGTTTAGCAGTTAAAAGCACTAGCTTGCTCTTGCATAAGACCTGGGTGCAACTCTCAGAACCCAAATGGCAACTTACAACTAGCTCTAATGCTAGTTACAGGGGATCCAATGCTCTCTTCTGTTATCTAAAGGCAGCAGGCATGCAAGAAGTCTGTATGCATACACGCAGGCGAAACATTCACAGGTATAAAAATTTTTTAAAATATATTTAGGTGTAAGAAAAGTCATAAAAAGAAAAGTAAAGAGTTTATATATAGCTACTGCACAGAGAAAGCCTCCCTAGCTTGGTTCAAAACCTATAAACCACATGAAATTTTTATAACGTTTGAAGTACATACATTTTTAGAGTTATTTTTGTTTATGTGCATGAATATTTGCCTACATCTGTGTATTTGTACCATTTGTATGCCTGGTGCCCACAGGGGACAGAAGACTGTTTTAGATCCCCTGGCACTGGAGTTACATTTTGTTATAAGTTGCTATATAAAATACTGGGAACTGAACCAGATTCTCTGCAAGAATACTAAGTATTCTTAACCACTTAGTCACCTCTCCAGTCCGGTACATAACTAATGTGAGAAAGGGAAGCACCATGAAATGTGTTCACTTCCTTAATGATGTTTTATATGTATGTATTTACACACACACACACACACACACACACACACACACATTTATTTATTTATCCCTGCACTCTGCTCAATGAAATGGAAATAAAAGTTTAACTATGCTGTGCAGTAGTGGCACAAGCCTTTAAACCCAGCACTAGGGAGGCAGAGGCAGGCAAATCTCTGTAAGTTTGAAGCCAGCCCAGTCTATAGAGTAAGGCCAGCCCATCCTATAGAGCAAGTTCCAGGATAGCCAGGGCTACGAAGAGAAACCCTATCTCAAAAAAACAAAAAGTTTAACTATAAAATGTCTGTGGAAAATAATAACCCAAGAAGAAAGAATTTGCTACTTACAGTGTATAGCAGAACTAATCCTCCAATGTATAACAAGGAACCATTAGGGGAAAATAATTGACAACACTGTAGTAAAATGAAGGGTTTAGATAAGCAGTTCACAAAAGATGTCTAATACACTTCCTCTTGTTGAGACAATAACAATTAAACTACCCCAAGCTTGTATACCAAACTATATTTCCCACCCATAAATGAAAAGTTAAGAACTAAGAAACTATTTTATGAAATTTAAAAATTTATAGTAAAACATATGAGAGTAATAAAGATACTCTCTGAGGGAGAAACACAGTAACAAACATATAGCAGGAAACTGGCCAGCTACTGGCAATAATGATCATGCAAAGAAAAATTAAAATTGGTGTGGTAGCACAAACCTGCAGTCCCAGCACTCAGGAGGTAGAGGGAAGAAGTCAGGAGTTCCTGGTCATCCTCAGCTATGTATTTATTTTATTTTATATGTATTGAGTATTTTGATTGAATTGCATGTATGTCTGTATACTACATGGAACCAGTGCCCATGGTGGCCAGAAGAAAATGTCAAATCCCCTTGGTATAGGAATTACAAAGAGTTGTTAGCTCCTATGTGGGGGCTGCAATTCAAGCCATGGCATCCTCAGGTATATAACAGAGTTCAAGAACAGTCTGTCGCAAAAGCAAAAAACTAATACAAGTACTATAAATATGTGCTTATGGTAGATTTTTTTTAATTAGATATTTTCTTCATTTGCATTTCAAATGCTATCCCGAAAGTCCTCTATACCCTCTCCCACCCTGCTCCCCAACCCACCTACTCCTGCTTCCTGGCCCTGGCATTTCCCTGTACTGGGGCATATGATCTTCACAATACCAAGGGCCTTATGGTAGATATCTTAACTGGTAATGAGCAGAAGGGAAACTCCTTCCTCTATTGAAGGTATCAACAACTCACATGCGCTAGGCAAGCTCCCTATCCCAGCCTGCGAGCTATCTTAAATTGGACAAACTTTAAGCTACAAATTTCCTTCTCAAACAGATGATCATCATGTGTGTGCTTTGTATTTCAAAGCCATATGATTCCTTTTAGTTGGATCAAAATACATTATTACTGTGAAGTTCCTGTGAGAGTATACTTCCTCTCTGCTTGGGAAGTGGAAATACTGGCCTAGAGTTCAAAAGAGCAATTTGGCTAGAGATTAAAAACAAAACTCTAGTTGACATCTATGAACAGCTAAAGACAAGAAAGCAATTGATACTACCCTCAGAGAATGTAAAGAATGAAAAGAGAGGAGAGAGAGAGAGAGAGAGAGAGAGAGAGAGAGAGAGAGAGAGAGATCAAGAAAACCAATAACACTCAAGTAGGAAACAAAACCAGGAAAAGAATATACTAGAGAAATACAGGAATAAAATGGTCTAAGAAAATGATCAGTGAGCTGGGCGTGGTGGCGCACACCTTTAATCCCAGCACTCGAGGCAGAGGCAGGTGGATTTCTGAGTTCGAGGCCAGCCTGGTCTACAAAGTGAATTCCAGGTCAGCCAGGACTACACAGAGAAACCCTGTCTCGAAAAAAACAAAACAAAAAAACAAAAAACAAAAAAGAAAAAAGAAAAAACAAAACAGAAAAAAAAAAAAACAAAGAAAATGATCGGTATTGTCAGAATCTATAGATGGGATAAGGACTGGAAAAAGTTTGTATGTAGCACAGGCACCTGAGGTGATCGAAAAGCTCTTCAGGGACTTTATGAGATTTATTGAAATACATTCTCCTAAAAGTTCACTCAGGAGCAGGCATGGTGGTGCATGCCTTTAATTAAAGCACTTAGAAGGTAAAGGCAGGAGAATCTCTATGAGTTGGAGGATAGTCTAGTCTATATAGAGCTCCAGGATAGCCAGAACTGCATGAGAACCTTTTAAAAAACAAACAAAAATTCACTTAAGCTAGGTGTAGTAGCACATGCTTTTGATTCCAGCACTCAGGACACAGAGTTCTGAGTTCAAGGCCAACCTGGTATACATAGTGAGTCCTTATCTCAAAAAAAAAAAAAAATTAAATTAAATACACAGGGCTGGAGGGATAGCTTAGTAGTTAAATGTACTGCACCAGAGAATTAGAGTTCTGTTCCCAGAAATTATGAGATCCAATGCATCTATGTCAAGTAACTCACAACTCTCTGTAACTTCCTTAGTAATACTCATGAAGTTAGCATCAAATCAAATTATTAAACAGATGATAGTTTCTTAAAAGAAGTAAAGGATTGTTTGTGAAGAGTTGTGCGTTTATCTTATACATTTCAGGCTGGCCTTGAACTCCTGCCTCCACTTTCTAAGTGCATAGATTATAGTCACTTGTCACCGTGCCTAACTAGAAGTAAACTGTAAGTTTATATATTGTATAAATATTTTAGCCTTGTCCAAAAGGAAGTCTACTTTGGCATACCTAATAGGGATGTCATTGCTTAGTGCATGACTGGCCATATATAACAACCAATTGTATGATTTGGGGTAGGAAAAACTTTAGGTGATAAAGTGTAATCTTTTTTTTTTTTTTTTTTTTTTTTTTTTTTTTTTTTCGAGACAGGGTTTCTCTGTATAGCCCTGGCTGTCCTGGAACTCACTCTGTAGACCAGGCTGGCCTCGAACTCAGAAATCCGCCTGCCTCTGCCTCCCGAGTGCTGGGATTAAAGGCATGCGCCACCACGCCCGGCGATAAAGTGTAATCTTAATTAAGTCTGGAGACCGAGTTCAACAACACCGGTGCTCTACCAACTGTGCCTATGCAATGAAGGCACAGTTGGAAAAAAACCATGGTCCCTAAAACTCATATGAGAAACCCTGGTTGCCAATACTCCATGTATACTGTTACACACTGACAGTAGGAACAGCACATTCTTACTTCACAGGGAAAACTACAGAAGTTCCACGTTGGGAACATTCCTGGACTTTGTTCTACATGCTCTGTTCCTTGGCTGATTTTAATCTATCCTTTCCCTGTAATAAACCATTAACCATAAGTGTAACAGCGTTCTGTACATTTTATGTATCCTAACAGATTATCAAACCTAAGGGTGGTTTGGGGAACTCTGCTTTTCAATGTACAGTTTATGTATGACATGATGCCTTCAGAGGTGAGATTATAATAAAGAAGGTAAAGCAGATCTGAAACACAAAAGATAGGAAGAAGGAGTGAAGAACTTTTTAGAGACAGGACAGGTTGGTTAGAGAGACTGACAACAGAGTTCTACAGGATGTCAGTGTTCTGAATCCATATTTTGCTGATGAGCTGTTATGGTTCTTTTTCAGTTATTTTATCTATTTATTTGCAGTTTGAGAAGATTTATGTAAGTTTTAAATACTCTAGGTAATCTAAATCAGAATCCTCCTAGCTTTTTTATAAGCTAAATTACTATACTCAATTATCTGTACCTAGTTCATATATTATATAATTCTTGTGATAGACAACTATAAAGAACCAAACAGGGCTGGAAAGATGGCTCAGCGGTTAAGAGCACTGACTGCTCTTCCAAAGGTCCTGAGTTCAATTCCCAGCAACCACATAGTCGCTCACAACCACCTGTAATGAGATCTGACGCCTTCTGCTGTCTCTAAAGACAGCTATAGTGTACTTACATAAAATAAATAAATCTTAAAAAAAAAAAGAATCAAACAAGCTTGACAGCAGGGCATAGAGCAGTGATTCTCAACCTGTGTGTAGCAACCCCTTTGGGAGCAGGTGGAAAAACACTTTCACAGGGCCCCCTAAGACCACCAGAAAATAGATATTGATATTACAATTCATAACAGTAACAACGTTACAGTTATGAAGTAGCAATGAAATAATTTTATAGTTGGGAGTCACCACATGAGGAACTGTATTAAAAGGTCACAGGAGGTTAGGAAGGCATAGAATATCACTGGCATAGAATATATCTGTAATCTCAACAGTGAGGAGGCTGAGAAAGGAGGACTGCCATGAGTTCAAAGTAAGTGTATGTGTGAGTGAAAGAGAGAGACAGAGACACAGAGAGACACACAGAGAGAGACAGAGACAGAGACAGAGATAGGATGGGACATGGCTGACTGAGACTGAGACTGATTACTGGGTTTTTTATCCTAGCTGCACTTCAGCTTTGATTAGGCATTTCACTTCTTAGGGAACCAATTTCTCAAGTAAATGAAATGGTTAGGCACTAATGGTAAGATTTACTCAAACACTAGCATTTCAACATCAAACCTTATTTGCAAATTTTAATTCTTTCCTCTAAATTTAAATTAAATGTATAGTAATATTTCTGCCTTACACTCTGACACAATTAAAGTTTATTATTTGAATCAAACTTAATTTTACTTTGTGGATCTGGTGAAATGTTTTGATAAAGATGAAGAATAAGTTAGCTGAAGCTATAGGCTTCAGGTTCAATGTTTAGCCACAAAAGAAAAAAAAAAGTTTCATGATTAAGATAACATGTCAAACCTCCCTGTCCTCCTTCAAAGAACCTTGAAAAATCTGACAATAAGAGTGTGTAGTGTTGGAGACACTCTACTGTACTTAACAGTGTAACAGAAAGACAAAGATAAAGTTTATGCACATGAATTTACACTGTTCAAAAATCCCTACTGTTCTATAGAAAATAAATAAAAATGGAGGGCTTGGAGTATAGCTCAATAACAGACAGTTTTGTATAGCATGGAAAGGGTAGTGGGTTTCTTGGCAAAGAGAGGGAGGGAAACAGGGAGACCCAATAGACAAATATGCAGATAAATGAGGGAACTAACAATGACTTGGCATTAAGGATAGTGACAGTGGAAATGTTAGAAGTGGTTTGATTTAAATAAACATGCTGGGGTTGCCGAGATGGCTCAGTGGGTAGGAGCACTGACTGCTCTTTCAAAGGTCCTGAGTTCAAATCCCAGCAACCATATGGTGGCTCACAACCACCCATAAAACCACCCATAACGAGATCTGATGCCCTCTTCTGGTGTGTCTGAATACAGCTACAGTGTACTTATGTATAATAATAAATAAATCTTTAAAAAAATTAAAAAACAAACTTGCTGAGTTTAGATAGTATGTGAAACAGAAAAACAGAATCATTTCATTGGGGAGGTGGATGCTATTTTTAGTCAGTAGGGGAAAAAAAAATGAGGCATGGGAAAAACTAAGTTTCCCCAAGATTCTTCATGATCTTAAAAACAGGTAAAACCAGGCATGGTGTCTAACACTTGCACTTGCAACACTCAGGAACCAGAGACAGTAATATTAATTTTAATGTTAGCTTGCTACATCTATATACAGTTCCAGGCCAGCCAGGAACTACATAGTGTAACCCTGTCTCAAAAGGGGGGGAAACAAACAAAAAGACCAAAATGCAGGCAAGGCTCTCCAGAGCTCCAGTACCTGCCAGGTGAGAGCCAGTGAGATGGCTCAAGTGAGTAAATTGCTTGCCAAACAAACTGTAAATAGAGGAGCACAGAAGTTCAAGAATAAAGTGGAAGGCAACTAATCTTACCTGTCTTTATTTCATTTAAATTATTAATATTATTATTGTTGTTATTATTATTATTATTTGTGTGTATGAGGTATGTAGGGGTAATCAGGCCATAGCACCTTAGGAATTGGCTCTCTCCACCACATGAGTCCCAGGGATCCAACTCAGGTTGTCAGGCTTGGTACAAGCTCCTTTACCCACTAGGCTTTCTTGCCAGCCCATATTTTTAAAATTTAAAATTCAAAATGTTTTGTACAAGTATACTAATAATGAGCTTAAGTTATGATAAAAACAATGGCTATACTGTAACCTAATAAGCACTAAACTTTGTTCCACTCTCAACCCTTAAAAGCAACATTCTAAACATCCAAGACACCCAGCCACAACAATCTTCTGTGTCTAGACAGGGATTCTACTATATATGAGTGGGGGAAGCGCAAGGAAGAGAAGGCCCAGCTACAGAAAGAAGCTTCTTCTGAAAGGCAACATGCTGACCACAAAGCTTGCAATCTAACTTGCTTTCCCAACAGAAGTTCATAGTGGAGATAATTACTGAACTTTGGACTACTTTTCTGTTCATTCGTTTTGACATGAATCATTAAATATACTTTGATATTACCAAAATTTCAATGACAAATAACAGTAAATCTTTTGGCTAAATGTTACAGTACATTCCTTCACTTCCAACATAGCTTAAAAGAGAAAAATTGGAACAGAAATACAACTAAGAATTACAAAGTAAGAAACAGTAATAATAAAAAACTGAGTCAAACTGAAACTTATAGAGGAGAAAGTGGGGAAAAACCTCGAAGATATGGGCACCGGGGAAAAATTCCTGAATAGAACAGCAAGGGCTTGTGCTGTAAGATCAAGAATTGACAAATGGGACCTCATAAAGTTGCAAAGCTTCTGTAAGGCAAAAGATACTGTCAACAAGACAAAAGGGCCACCAACAGATTGGGAAAGGATCTTTACCAATCCTAAATCTGATAGGGGACTGATATCCAATATATATAAAGAACTCAAGAAGGTGGACACCAGAAAATCAAATNAGATGGCCTAGTTGGCCATCATTGGGAAGAGAGGCCCCTTGGTCATGCAGACTTTATATGCCCCAGTACAGGGGAACACCAGGGCCATTATGTGGGAGGGGGTGGGTAGGGGAGCAGGGCGGGGATGGGGGAGGGTATGGGGAACTTTCTGGATAACACTTGAAATGTAAATGAAGAAAATATCTAATAAAGAAAAAAAATCTTTAAAAAAAAACAACTGAGTCAAGCTGGGAATGTGGCTTAGTTGATAAGAGTGCTTACCTATTATACATGAAGAATATATGTTTACGTATAGATACATATGTGTGCGTATTTGTGTGTATGTGTGTATATGTGTGTGTCCAATCATTAAAATAAGCATCGAGGGGGCTGGAGAGATGGCTCAGTGTTTAAGAGCACTGACTGCTCTTCCAGACGTCCTGAGTTGAATTCCCAGCAACCATATGGTGGCTCACAACCATCTGTAATGGGATCTGATGACCTCTTCTGGTATGACTGATGACAGCTACAGTGTATTCATATAAATAAACTTTAATAAAAATAAAATAAGCACCAATGTGCTCTAAACACTAAGAAGTCCAAGCCCATGAACAGATGCTGAACAACATTAGTCAGAAGGGAGATACAAATCTACAACCTGACACACTTCAAATCTACTTGACAACTATAATTTTTTAATGAAAAATATAAAGTAGTGGCAAATATATGTAGAAACTATCATATTTTGCTGGTAAGGGATGCAAAATGGTACTGCTACTCTAAAAAACACTTTGTGTGCTTCCTTTAAAATATAAACATAATTATTGTTTGAGTTAGCAATTCTACTCATACTGGAAAGCACCAAAAACAGACTTAATTTACACATCAATTTGTTTGAAGGACACTGTGATGACCAAACTGTGCAATCTTGGTATAAACACTATCATTTACAATAGCCAATAGGTGGGAATAACCAAGTATCCATCAATGCATGGTTATACAAAATGTGGCATATGCACAGAACAGAATATCATCTAGTCATAAAAAGTAACGAAGAATACTGTAACATGAATGATCCTTAAGGGCATTATACTAAGTGAAATAAACCAAACAAAAGGCACAAATGCAGTCTATTTCCACTCAGGAAATATCTGGAATAAGAAAATAGGAAGACAGAAAGTTGGGTAATGGTTATTAAGGAATTCAGGAGGTAGAAGCATAGATAGTTATTACTTTATGGACAGTCTCATTTTGCAGTAGTAAGTTTTTCGAAATAGACAGTGGTGTAGACAACATAATAATTGATGCCACTAAATTATAAATGAGCAAATGTTTGTCTGTGTGTGTGTGTGAGAGAGAGAGAGAGACAAAGAGGGAGAAACAGAGAGAGAGTGAGTCAGAGAAGTGGGGTATAGCTCAATGGCAAAGTTCTTATCTAATAGATACAAGGCCCTGGGTTGAAGTCCCAGTATCATATACCCACTGGAGTCCAGAGTTACATGCTTTTATTTCTAGCTCTCAGGAGGCTAAGGCAAGAGTTCAAAGCCAGCTTGATCTACAAAACTAGACTGTAACTCACAAAAAAACAAAAACAAAAAAAACCCAAAACAATAGTTTTGAAATGATGAAAATATTGTCTGTCTCTTCCTTCCTCCTTCCCTCCTCTTTTTATTGACAGCATCCTTGTGTAGCTCAGGTTGCCCCAGACTCACTATACTAAGTAGCAAAGGATAACCATCAACTCCTGACCTTCTTGCCTCTCATCTGTTGAGCACTATAACCACAAGTGTAACCCATCAAGCTTGTTCACAGAACTCCACAAATTCTAGGCAATCACTCTGGCAATGGAGCCACATTCCCAGTCCCACATTCTCTGTCCTAACTGCTGTTGTGCCAGTTCTGTGAGTGCTGTTTTCCATAATCAACAGAAGTGTTCAGTTTGGATGCCCAGATGTCTAGATAAATAGATTTATGGATTTTTATATGTAAAACATACCTCAGAAACTGAGTGGGGCAAAAAAAGCAACTGCAGTTAGTGGGGCATATGTAGTGGTTCACACCCTGTAATCCTTACACTTATAAAACTGGAAGCAGGGATGCCATAAATTTAAGGCCAACCTAGGCTACAGAGTGAGAGCGCAACTTAAAAAAAAAGCAAGCACTGTCATACCAAGCATTTCAGCACAGCATGCACAAAATCTAGTCTGAAAACTCCTTGACAGAGTACTCATCTAACATGCGTAAGGAGGAAGGGAGGAGGTCTATTCTGACAAAAGAGGGCCATTCCAAGACAGATATGGGATACACATATGTAATTTCAGCATGCCGAGACTAAGGCAGAAGGATTGGAGGGTGTTCACTAGGTTGCCAGTGAAAATCTGTCTCCCACTCTCTCCAAAAAGAAGAGGAGAGGAGAGGAGAGGAGGGGAGGGGAGGGGAGGGGAGGGGAGGGGAGGAGAACACTGCATATTCCCTGGAGCTAAAAACCACACTTTTCCCTCTTAGCACTGTAGTCTAAAACTGATTTATACATTAAACTATGAAGTGATTGTAAAAGCAGTCATAAATTCTACTATGAACATAGATAAAGTGACTTAATAAATAAATAAACCAATGCAGTTACGGTTACTCACAGTACTGTGGCTTTGTTTCTAAGAATAGTTAGGTCTCAGTCAGAGCTTATCTTGTAGGAAGAGCATACATGTTTACTTACTCGCCGAAACTGAAAATAGAACATTTGAAAAGTCTTTTCCTGATTTCTAAGTAGACTGCCTTTTTTGAAACAAAAATCACTCTTGTGCCATTCCCTCCTCAACAGAAGGCATTACCAGCACTGATCTCCACTTGGGAGTCTCCTCTCATTCATTTCCTATCACCTGAAAAGAAGACTGTGATTTTGCTTTGTTTTCTCATTACACAGTGGGACTTTAATGATGATTTCTTAGATACATGTAGTGGCTTACAATGTAATTCTAACACTCATATACTATACTTTTGAGACCTTGTCTTGATAGGGGAGGCAGGGAGGGAGGAAGGGAAGGACTGAAGGAAGAAGAGATGGAGGGAGGGAATCAGCTGTGCACACCTGTAATGCCAGAAATTGGGAAGTAGAAGCAGGAAGATTAAGAGTTCAAGGCCACATAGCAAATTCAAGGCCAGTTTGTACTCTCTGGCCCTATCTCAGAAAAATGTTGTCATATGGATTATAATTGGTCTTTCCAGGTTGGACTATAAACTTACTCATTCTTTTAAAAATACTCCAAAACTGTGCTACAAGTTATATATGTAAACATTCAAACACCAAATTAAGAAACACAATGAAAAGAACACTGGACCAGTATTGCAGGACCTGGGTTCAAACAGTGCCTTTCTAGACACTATGCTAAATAAGTCCTAATATAATTACACTTCATTTTTCTTCTCCAAGAAAACAAGAATATTCACTATTTATTTAATCTTGAGGACTAAAACCATTACTATAATCAACCACTGGTCTAAGTGATCTACTTCTAGTGTCTGTTTCTAATAAATTTCAATGTATACCAAATTAAGTGAAACAAATGTTTTCTGTTTTTTGGGTTTGTTTTTCTATAGTGTAACTGTTAAGCTAGGTAAGGTGGTGCACGCCTGTAATCTCAGGTACTTAGGAGGCTGAGGCAGGCCAGCAAGTAAGTTCTTGGGCAACCTGAATTATATAGAAAGACTGGATCTCAATAATAAAGCCAGGTACAGTGCTTCATGTCCATAAAGCAGTACTTGAAGGGCTGGGGCATGAGGACTACCATGAATTCAAGGTCACCTGGGCCTATATAGTGAGTTCTGGGCCAATCTGAGCTAAAGTATATGACTCCATTTCACAGTATGACTTTCAGAATGTACAACAGTATTTTAATATATTCTCAAAATCCAAAGATAAATATCTACAGTTAAGCCAACAAAAACTTCTTTCAAATCTATTTAAAAAGTGTTTTAAAATACCATTTATTTTGTATCCAAATAGATAAAAAAGAAATCCAAGATCAGTTCTGGTGGTACCTGCTATCCTAACACTTGGTAGATAGAACACAGGAAGAGCTAGACTTCAAGGTCTTCCTTAGCTACAATCTGAGGCCAGCACAGGCTTCATGAGACCCTACCTAGAAAAGCAAAAAGGAAATCAAGTAGTTCATGGTTGTATTTATATCCCTTTTAACTGTCAAAAAGTCTATGTATATATTTTGTTCTTTTTTAATCTATCACATCAGAAAGAAAACATAGGCTAAGCATGGTGGCACTTGCCTTTAACTCCAGCAGTTAGGAGGTAGAAGGCAGATCTCTTGAGTTTGAGGCTTCTCAACGTGGCAAATTCCAGACCAGGGCTAAATAGTTAGATCCCAAGTGGATAATGTCCCAATAATTTAAAACAAAAATCCTAGTGCCAGGGATGGTGCAATATACCCCTTAATAGGTTTGTAAGATAAGAAAGTACCCAACCCCCCCCCCCAACTCCCCCAATACAGACTATTGCTATTGCTCTTGGTTGCAGACCTAAGTAATAAGACACTATTGCTAAAGACAGAAAACACTTCTGGCTGCAAGACATGCAAACATCATGTTAGAACTGAGCTAGAAACTTCCGCTTTGCTGCCTATTTTTTATGATGTCAGAAGGCATTGTGCAGGTTACTAGAAGAGAAATCTCATCAACACCCTTACTCTGTTATGAATCCTGTGAGCTATAAACCAATGTTCTAGCCAAGATGTGCCCACTGGTGCAATAGTGGCATGGCTGTTGTCTTAGTTAGGGTTACTATTTCTGTGATGAAACACCACGAACAAAAAGCAGACGAGGGGTGGGGAGGCTTATTTGGCTTATGCTTACAAATCACTGTTCATCATTGAAGGAAGGCAGGACAAGAACTCAAACAGGGTAGGAACCTGGAGGCAGGAGCAGATGCAGAAGCTGTTGAGGGTGCTGATTACTGGCTTGTTCCCATAGCTTGCTCAGCCTGCTTTGTTGAGGCAAATTAGCCAGCACAGCTGTTATGGGGACAACCAACTGCTTCTAATTGGATTTGAGGCCCACTCTATAGGAATTCATGCCTGTACTTGTACAGTAAATGGAAGGAGAGGTCACAAGCCCAAGGAGAGGAACCTATTACTGTTGTTTTGCTAAGTGGACAGAGTGTTGAACTTCTAGATATTTATGTTGTAGTGCTATTCTCAGTGTAGGTCAAGGAAGCTTCTGTTTACAGTGGATGTAAATTAGTGAAGAGCTGTATGACTAGTTAATGTGTTGAAAACAACTGCTGACTGCTGCGGGCTCAGCCTTAAACAGGACATCAGTACCACCCCTCCAAAGTTCAGGTAATACAAGGAAGAGAGGCTGAAAGAATTTAAGAGCCAGAATATGGGAGGGAATACCGTAAAACAGTCTTCAGGGTGTGACACGGCTGCTGTATCCATTACTCACAGAAGCATGGCACAAGACCTGCATAAGACTGGAACCATTAACATTCTATCATGGATTTGGAAGGGACTCATAAACTTGCCCCACTCTCAAGGAGCTATAAGAATGGTTGCCAGGGGTAGGAAGTCATATACCTCAGTAGTGCAACCCCTAGCTAGCCACCTTTACTTAAGTAAATAACCACCCATCCACACTCATGTAGACAACCTTAATTAAAATTTTCACAAACGGGAAAAAGGAAGACATAAAAGTTGTTGGGAAGAAGAAGAGGTTCATTGGGAAGGGAAGAAATAACAGAGGATTAACAGGGGTGGAAATATCATAGTTTTATATATATATATATATATATATATATATATATATATATATATATGAAATTAAATTTTTAAAGAAACATTGCAAAAAAGGCAAAAGGTATACACAAATGCACAAAATAAAGATATAAAAACTGTGACTTCATGGCCAGATGTGCTGGTGCAATCTCAGCACTTGGAGTCAGAGACAGGTCCAGGCCAGCCTAATATATGTAGTGAGTTCCAGGATAACCAGAGATATACAGAGGGACTCTGTCTCAAAATAATAACAACAAAAGCAAACAAGAAAACAAACAAGCAAAATTGTGACTCCCACATAAGCAAGGAAAATCAAGAGGTTTCTTTTAGCTTCAACCATAGTCATATGAACAATGTGGAAGGCACCTATTGAGAGCAGAATTTCCAAGTGTGACCATGATTCCTGCTAAAAGAATATTGTATATAAATACCAGAGCTTTTAGGCACTTTTCTCAATTACCTTACCACTTGCAAGTAATGGAAGAAAGCTTAGGATCTGATCACCTTTACCCATGTTGCCCTTGTTAATAGAAAGAACTCATTCTGTAAGCCTCATTTTGGGCATGATCTTTCTCATGAGACCTGCTCATTTCTTTACCTCCCAACCCAGGAGATCACATCCTTCTTTGGAACTTTGAATCCACCACTCTCATTATAACCACAGTATTAGAACTGGCTAACCTGTCTTCCTAGGTGGATTGAACAATTTCTACTTTGCTTTCTTTTCTCTCTTTTCCTTCTCCCTCCAGAGTTTCTCAGGGTTGCTTTGTAGCCCAACTCAGTTACAACTATCAAATGAAACCACCAAACTAAAGTGGATATGGCTCAGTGGTAGAGTGCTTGCTTAGGCCCTAGGTTCAATCCCTAGTACTGGGAGGGTAGGGTGTGTGTGTGTCCAGATTAAACAAATCACCAAATTCTGTAAATTCAGCACACTAAAATATCCTCAGTATTTGTCTGTTTTGGAAATATGATCAATTAGTAAAACAGATTAAGTTGTCTTATTAAATAAAGCAAGGTAAGTTACAACTTCATTCTGAAAGTACTGAGAATCAAACCAGGGCCTGTGGTTAGGCAAGTTTTCTTAGCTATACCCCCAGCTCACCAAACTAAAACTTTTGCTGTTTTGCTTTTTGTTTTCGGAGATAGTCTTCTGTAGCTCAGGCTCATCTCTACAGATATGTGGTTAAAGCACTTAAGAAAGTGCTTTGCACCTCTCCTGATCTGAAGGGTTGATGTGATGCTGTGAGGCAAACTCTAAGCTCTTAGAAACAGCCTGCCTTTAGGCAGAAATGCACTGAATGTGCCCAATTTGTTACATTCCAAACAATATGCCAGATTTACTCTTGGGCACAGAAATGTACACAGCAACATAAAACTGAATGGAAAATTTGGAGCTCTAAATAGATGCCACAAAGAATTATACACTTACACAGCTAATTACAGAAAGTTGTTTCTAAAATCCTGAAAGCAAACAAGTCAACCTCTATAAAAATGAAAAAAGATTGAGGCCACTCAAGTTAGCCTGCAAGCAACATGCACACCAATCATAACCCAGCTTTGCTTCCTTTATTATTTTCATTTTTAGAGACAGTGTCTCACTAGGTATCCTAGGTGGGCCTTAAATGTGACTCTCCTACCAGAGCTCTGCAGTGCAGACAAGCATTGCAATTACAGGGTGCACCACCATGCCCAAGACAACGGAGGTTATTACCAAACTGCTTTCAATCTGAATTCCGCCGGCACCCATGGGAATCTGTGGAAGCGCTGTATTTATTATGTATCTATGTTAAAAAATCACTTTGAAACTAAGTTTGAGTTAACAAACATCTCTATATCAGTTACAATGCTTTTCAGTATTCAAAACACTGAATGCCAAACTTGCAGGCAGTTTCAAAAACTTGAAAATTTCAACCAAAGCACTTCAGCGTGGTCTGTAACCTTGAATAACCAACTTCAATTACAGCAGAGCTACTTAACAGTTTCTCGTGGAGAATGAGCCATCAAGGAGGCAAGAGTACAAAGTCTTCCCTGGAACCAGTGTTCCAGGACCTCTGCGCAGCCTCTCTTCTCCAACACTACTTCACCAACCCACTAAGAATAGCCTTTTATTTTCTGTCCTTGTGGCTTGAGATGTTCCACATTCAATGATTTTTCCCCCCCAAGGCAGTATGCTTCCTGACACCTACCTGGAAAGATTTGGGGATACTTCTTTAATAAGTAATCTTGTTCAAACAGGGATGCTTCCTTCGTGTCACTGAATTCAAACACCCACTGGCTAAAATAAAAATATAACAATTAGAACTTCACTTTCTATCAGGACAACACAAGGAAAGAACTACCGTATACACTCCCCTCCTCTTCAATTATTTCTTGTTCCTCAGTCACTCAGGAAGAGTTAAACATTCTTACTTTAATGCCCTAGCAGAAAGATGATGCACTAAGTATACACAAATATCATTGCGTTCCCAAAGCAAGCAGATTCTGGATTTTTGTTTTAAGGTAACGAGGTGAAGGGTCTCAGGAGAAGAAAAAGAACCACCCGATGCTCTAAAAACCGAGCTGGGAGAGGAGAAGGAAGAGGCCATAGCAGAAGTTCAACAGCCACTCTCCAGAACAGTCGGGACAGGAGCCTGGGACCGCCGCCGCAGCTCCCTCGCTGTCCCGGGGGACCGTGGGGTGACTTCCCCTCCCCCCACCCCCCGAGGGACAGCAGCGTCCGGAGGCCCGCGACAAAGGGGCCTGGCGCGGGGCGCTGGCGACCGTCGGGTGGGGGACGGGGCCCCGAGGAAGGAGTCAGAGAGGATGGAGTGACCAAGGGGCACGGCGGCCGGGTCCCTCCCCTCTGAGTCCTCCGGCGGCCGCGCAGCGCCAGGCCCCGCTCCGCACGCACCGGCCGCCCCTCACCTCACGCTGCGGGAGTCTTGGTCTTCACCGCAACCCGAGCCTTCGCGCCCACCAAGGTCCGAGCCATGTTTTTCTCCCGCCTCAGCAGGCTCAGCCGGCCGCTGAGGAGAGCTTCGACTGACTCCGCGGCCAGCCGAGCACTGCACGTCACTTCCGATGGTGCAAGCACCGCCCCCCGTGCTTGAGCGCCTTGCGATTGGCCGACGCGGATGGCCTACCTGAGGTGGCGGGCGGGGCGCAGGCGGAGTCTGAAAGGCAGCCGCAGGGAGGTTGCAGGCTGGTGTGGTTGCCCCGGGGAATGGGTGTCTTAGGCGCGGCCGGCCGGGTGCCTCTCGGGGAGGCTAGCCCGGGACCCCTCCTGCCCGCCTTGAGTTCCGAAGCGCCCTTTGTTCCCGGGCCCTGTCCCAGCCCCCTCCGCGCCGCCGATCTCTGGCTTGCGGTTGCCTGGTTTGAGGTTTTGGCCCCAGGCCGCCCAGAGATTAGCTTGGATGGGAAGACAGAAAAGAATAGTCGAGACGAAATCTTTCACTCCCTCCAGCGCTCGGCAAGCTCCCGAGGACCTTCAGGTGCTTCGAAGTTTGCAATTAGCTCATCGTGGGGAAAAGGGCTGGATGCGTGCGGCGTTCTCGCCTTGGTGTTTGCTGACAGCCCTGCCGCGGCCAGGTGGGCAAGGTTAGCCCGGTAATCACAGCGCTCGGCCAGACATCACACCCGGGCCCCATAGTAATCATACCTTTCTCGTGAGCGCCGACTGCAATTGGGCTTGTAAAGAGTTTAGCGCTCTGCTGTCTGAATCAAAACTGTGAAGCAGATGGGAGAATTATTCCCGTTTTACAGATTGCAAAAGACGACTGTCGGTAACTGTCGGAGGAGAGGAACGGCAACGTAAACTTGGCAGAATCGGCTTGGGTTTTTGCGATTTCGAAGTGTATTCCCAGCATTTCCCCCTTTCCTTTAGTAAGGGAGGAGAGACCTCTGATCCTTTCCGTTTAAAAAAAAAAAAAACACGCTTGCACTTCTAGAGACTGGATGAAGTTCTTTAAGGGGAAGCGGGAGAAGGGGGCAGGGAAGGAGGGGAGGGGAGGGAATATGAGCATGTGGTATCTTCCTGTAGTCCAAGCTGAGGCTAAGACAGGAGATTACTGAAGCTCAGCAGTTCAGGACCTGTCCAAAAAAAAAAAGAAAAGAAAAGAAAATCTAGCTCAGTGGGTAGTGCACCTAAGTAGCATGTGTGAGACGTAGGTTCAGTCTCCAGCACTAACTAAGCAAAAGAAAAAGCTATTCAAGGGAGAAGTCTAGGAGCAACTTCTGGCTGTACCACCCTCCCTCCCAGCCCCTTGCTGTCCACCAGCCCCACCTTCCTCTGTGCATTGGCACTTCCAAGCAAGCTTCCACACCCCAGAAGAATGTCCCTTAGGAATCTGCTCAGCTCTACAGCATTGTTCTGCTTTATCTTCCGATCAAAGGAGGAATTTATACACTTGGCAGCTCTTCCTCAAGATTTAAAAGGGTGAGGAAAAGGAATTCTCTCAGGACTGGCTTCCTACCTTCTGCTGGAGAACAGAGTGTGCCTTTAGGAAAGAAAAGAAAACACTGAGTCTTATGGGAAGACAACTTGGTTCTCTCTCTCTCTCTCTCTCTCTCTCTCACACACACACACACACACACACATCTCTCTGAGAGAGAAAGGGAGATATCTTCTTTTGGTTCCTGGAAGCTGATGCCTTCCCTAGTTTGACTCAAATCCTTGTTGAAATTCTGACTTTCTCATTTATTTTGGCTTTTGTATGGTTCCACAAGTAGGCTCCAGTCACCTGGGAAGTGCAGTAGACTGAGAAGCTAAAGACTTAGGTAGCCTCCAATTGCAAATTGCTAGGTATCAAGAAGCTGCGCTAGGAGCCCTCAGCCCCCTTCTCTGTCTGGCAGTGCTGCCTGCTGATGGTTGTTAAACAATGTGAACAGACTTGTAAAGAAAGTGCAAACCGTGCCGCTGTCCTTTTAGACCGATTAGACACTAGCTAACAGCTACTTCCTCCTACTGACTTCAATTTTAAGACTTGAAAGTAAAAAGAAAAAAAGAATTAAGAGGTTGCATTACATTTTAAACTGCCCCAACCTTAACTTCCCACAGAGAACTTCCTGACATAGCCAATACCCCCAAACTTCTTCCAGTACCAAGTGAGAAATAGGGACCCTTTCTCTTTTACCATATATAAAAAGAATGGCTGACATTTATTGAGCATTTCCTGAAACCAGACCCTGTTCTTTGTATCGCCTTAATGAATCCCACCCACAACCTGAATAAAAAGGGGCCATTATGTCCTTGATTTATACTTGAGCACTTTGAGGACCAGAGAGAAAAGCAATTTGCCAAAAGCCACCCAGCTATTAAATAAGAGTCCAAACCCAGATCTTACCACATAGCCCAACCTCTTTAGCCCTCTCACTGCCCTTAAATTTTAACCGGAGAGCTTTAAAAGACCATCAATAGCTAGGCATGGTTGTGCATACCTGGAAGTACAGCACTCAGCAAAGGCAAATAGATCACCAAGTTGACCAAATAGATCCTTTGCATGTATATCGAGTTTCTGAGTAGCACAGTGACCCACACCTATAATCTCAATACTTGGGAAGTAAAGGCTAGAGGACAGAGTTGAATAACTAGGCCACACAGTGAGACTCTTGTCTCCAAAAATAGATGAACCTCAGTGGCATATCACTTACCTCCTATGTATAAGACTCTGGGTTCCAATCCTGACTCTAGACTCCTTAGAAATCATCAACTATGGCAAATAACATTGACACAGATAAGTGACATTCAGAAAAGTGAATTTCTAAACAATAAAAGTTTGTGAAAGGAATAAATGTTTGCCTTAATCCAAAAAGGGGACTGGGTGTTAAGGGAGCATAGGGAGGATATGCTGAGCCCTGACCTTCTGTAGAGTGTGTTGACTACAGCTCTATGCCAAGGATACACTGAGCAACAAGACTATCTATGTCCTCTGAGCTTGGAGTACATGGTAGACAGGTACTAAATACCCAATTAAGTGATCATTTACTCTCAATTGTGATAAGCAGTATGAAGGAAAATTAGTGTTCTTTGATTTAGAGTTGAAAGCAGAAGGCCTTCTCTAGGAAGTGTCTTTGAGCTGAGTAGAAATTAAGGAGGTTGGACATGCTGTCACACATCTGTAATCCTAGCCCTTAGAAGACAGAGACAGGAGAATTAGAAGTGCCACAGCAGCCTTGGCTACTTGTCAAGGCCAACCTGGGTTACATGATACATGAGCTCATAGTTTTGGTGGCAAGTGTGGCTTTAACAGTTGGGTCCTTTCTCCAGCTTAAAACCCTTTTCAAAAGGTGGGAGGGAAGAGGAAGAAATGGAGGGACAAAGGGAAACCTACACAGAGGGAACTGTGTGCAGAGGAGGAGCAAGGCTCAGCAGAGGAACTGAAAGGCCAATGTCATTGTTACAGTGGGAATAGGAGGGAAGTGACTCTTGTTTCCGTAATGAGTCAAATAAGCATCTCATGCTGGGGCTTGGAGACAGTATTAAAAATTTAGGTCTTGGGGCTCGAGAGATGGCTCAGCGGTTAAGAACACTGAGTTCAATTCCTAGAAACCACATGGTGGCTCACAACCATCTGTAATGGGATTGGATGCCCTCGTCTGGTGTGTCTGAAAACAGGGACAGTGTACTCATATACATAAACTAAATAAATCTTTAAAAAAAAGTTTAGGTCTTGACAAATGATAGTATACACCTGTAATCTCATCACTTGGGAAGGAGAAGCAGAAGGCTCAAAAGTTTAAAGCCAGCCTGGATCACATAAGACTTTGTCTCAAAAGCAAAACAAACATTCCTCCCCTCTCTTCCTGCCTCCTCCCCTGCCAAACAATTTGGAGACTGGAGAGGAGACTCAATGGATAAGAGTGTGCAATACTTTTCTAGAGGACTTGAGGTCAGTTCTCAGTAATCCTGTCAGACGGCTCACAATTGCCTGTAACTCAAGGAGCTCTGATACCTTTGGCTTCTTTGGGTGCCCATACACATTTAGCACAGACTCATGCAGAAATAAAACACCATATAATTTACAACTTTTTAAAATGAAATGAAATTTTTAAAAAGTTAGCTGGGTGTGGTGGTACATGCCTTTGATCTCAACACTAGGTGTCCTAGTTAGGGGTTCTTTGCTGTGACAAGACACCATGACCACAGCAACTCTTATAAAGGAAAACATTTCATTGGGGCTGGATTACAGTTTTAGAGGTTTAGTCCATTATCATCATGGTGGGAAACATGGCAGTAGGCAGGCAGACATGGTGCTAGAGAAAGAGCTGAGAGTTCTACATCCTGATCTGCATGCAGTAGCAGGAGACCATATACCACAGTGAGCATAGTTTGAGCATCTAAGTCCTCAAAGCCTGCCCCTACAATAATATACTTTCTCTAACAAGGCCACACCTATTCCAACAAGGTCACGTCTCCTAATGGTGTCACTCACTATAGGCCAAGCATTTAAACACATGAGTCTATGGGGATCATACTTATTCAAACCACCATTCTAGGGAAGTAAAGGCAGATGGATCTCAGAGTTTTAAGCTAGCCTGGTTTACATAGCGAGTTACCTGTCAACCAAGCCTGCATAGTAAGCCACTGGATTTCAAGCTCTCAAATGGTCATAGTTGTACTTTTTTGAAGATTCCACATAGTGCCAGGAAAATGCCATAGATGGGGCTGGAGAGAATTCAAGTAGCCTACTTTGGAAATGAGGACAAATATCTGTGCCTTGGACTTTGCATAAGACACAGTAAATACTATGCTGACTAGACCAGGGTTTCTGTTTTAGGAGACAGTTAGGAGAGTGACTTAGATAGGCAGCATGGGATGATCATTCATAGAGATCTTTCCAAATAACTCTGGAAGCTCAAGAGAGATACATAGGAAGATGGAAGATTGCTTGTTATCTTTGGCCTCCATGTTTATTGATGCCCTAACTACGCAGCTTAAAGGAACATGCCTTTCATATTTTCTTTGGATCTGGAATGTAAGCATTGCTCAGGTTAGTCCTTCAGCTATCAGTCTCATCATTAAATGGCTTAATGGGCATGGGGGAGAGACCATATGGAAGAATACTTCATGAGGCAGTGAGAAGGCATGCACAGCACTGGCTTCCCTGGGATCACTACAAATTTAGGGCCACTGGACTCTCAAACAAGTTCTAGAAAAGTCAGGGATACGTATCAACATTCTGTCTCAAAAACAACAAGGTATGAGAGAACGAGACTATGTGAGGACTAGTATTTTGGTGTCACCCTGTCACTTCTCCTAGACTGTATTCCTTATGAGTGATAAGCATGGCCCATTTTCAACAGAAGGAGAACACACAAAGGTAGGAAAATCAGAAGGGCATTGTATACGGGTCACTGGGGTTCAACAAGTGTTCTTAACCACTGAGCCATATCTCCAATGACTTTTAAAGACATCAGTTTATCTTGACCTCCCTCTACAAAGGTCCTGTTCACAAATAAGCATGCATTCTAAGACCTTTAAGTGTTAGCACTATGGATTTGAATCTACAAGAAACACAATTCAATTCAAAGTCTATGGCATGCAAAGAGTGAAAATAATCTGTAATGATAAATCTTGTCAACTTGACTGGGTAAAGAATCGACTAAGAAGCTGGGCAGTGGTGGCACACGCCTTTAATCCCAGCACTTGGGAGGCAGAGACTGGTGAATTTCTGAATTTGAGGCCAGCCTAGTCTACAGAGTGAGTTCCAGGACAGCCAGGGCTACACAGAGAAACCCTGTCTCGAAAAAACAAAACAAAACAAACAAGCAAACAAAAAAGAATTGACTAAGAGAAAAACCGATTGGCATATCCATAATGTATTTTCTCTTTTGTTTCCCCTTTAAAGATTTTTTTTCTGTGTTTGGCCCAAATATCCCTTTTAACATACATATATGTTATATAGAACACACACATACCCACATATATTCAATTATACACATTATACACACATAACACATACACACATATACATAGAATTCTATTGGTTCTGTTCATCTTGATAACCCTGACTAATACTTAAATATCTATCAATAGGGAAATGTATTGCATCATTCTATGAAATAGAATAATATGACATAATGGTAAAATGATGTGCTTATCAATCTGAGAGATGGCTTAGCAGGTAAAGGTGCTTGCAATACATGCCTAAAGTCCTTGAGCTTGATCCCCCAAACCCATGTAACGGGAAGGAGAGAAATGAATTCACCGAGTTGTTTTCTGATTCACACATGTGCCACACACACACATACAGAGATTTTTAAATTTTAAAGTGTGAGAGCTTGGTAATTGGGGCATGAGGTATATTTAGATTTCAGTGGACATGTTTGACACCAAGCTCAATGATCAACAAAAATGAGGATAAAACACAAACAGTGCAGGACTGGAGTGTGTGAGACCTGATACAAAGTTGCAGTGGATCTTTATCAGCCCTTCAAGGACTTGTGTCCAGGAGGTTCCAATAAACTCCCACTGTTAAATTCAGCTGAGTTCAGTTAATTACTAACTGAAGGCTAGGGCTGTGAGCTGTTGATAGAGTGCTTCCCTAGTATGCACAAACCCTGTGGGTGAGGCCCCAGCTCCCCATAAGCTAGACTCCTGGAATGCCAACTCTTCTTTTGTTGCAACTTTCAGTACATTCTGTTCACACTCACATCAACACATCATATGCACATACACAAAATAGTAAATAACAAAAAAGTGTAAAGAAAAATTGAGTTCTAGCTTTTAATAGAGGAATAACATCTAAACCAGCTGGAGAAAAGATGGGCCAAGCAGGAGTTTAGATGAAGTAACCTGAGCAGTGAGTGGAACTGGACAGGAAAAGATACAGACTGGTGTATCAGACAGAGGGAAGACAATTGCAATTGCCTCCATTCAGATATTTGCAATAGGCTGGAGAGATGGCTCAGTGGTTAAGAGCACTGACTGCACTTCCAGAGGCCCTGAGTTCAATTCCCAGCAACCACATGGTGGCTTACAACCATCTGTAATGGGATCTGATGCCCTTTTCTGGGATGTCTGAAGACAGATACAGTGTACTCATACAAATAAAATATAAAATAAATCTTTTATTAAAAAAAGAGTACTTGTAAAAAAAAAAGGGGGCTGGGCGTGGTGGCACACGCCTTTAATCCCAGCACTTGGGAGGCAGAGGCAGGCGGATTTCTCAGTTCGAGGCCAGCCTGGTCTACAGAGTGAGTTCCAGGACAGCCAGGGCTACACAGAGAAACCCTGTCTCAAAAAACCAAAAAAAAAAAAAGAGTACTTGTTCTTTCAGAGGACCCAGGTTCGATTCCCAGGATCAAGGGCTCACAACTACCCATAGCTGCAGTTGTAAGGGATCTTCTGGCTTCTGATGACAATACAGACATGCAGGCAAAACAATCACACATAAAATAAAATGAATAGTTTTTTTTTTTTAGTTTTAAATATTTGTGAGGTCTTTCTTCTCCTCCTCTTCCTCTTCTTCCTTTTCCTTTTCTTCCTCTTCCTTGTCCTCCTCCTGTGTTTTGTGGTACTGCTGGTCAAACCTAGAGCCTTAACTTAGAAGGCTGAGGCAGGACTGCCACAAGTACAAGGCCAGCCTGAAGTGAAATGGCAAACCCATCTTTCATTAATAGCAAAAACCAAACCAAACAAACAAACAAACAACCCCCCCCAAAATAAACAAAAAAAACAAAAAAAAATTCCTGAGCCTTGTGTATGCTAAGCAAGTGGCCTATCTCTGAGCTAGTTAACGTTTTGGAAGTTTGTAGACTTTCTCACATGACTGTATTAATAGAATTTAACCCATATGATGGATCCTAATTTTTAATGGGAAGATACAGTTACTGTGGTTAATTGTAATCTCTCCATTTTCTGAAGACCTGATTCTATTTCTTTAATCCTTAAAGACCACTCATTTAAAAAGGGGGAGGGGGTGCTGGAGAGATAGATGGCTCAGTGGTTAAGAGCACTGACTGCTCTTCCAAAGGTCCTGAGTTCAATTCCCAGCAACCACATGGTGGCTCACAACCATCTGTAATGGGATATGATGCCCTCTTTTGGTGTGGCTGAAGACAACAACAGTGTACTCATATAAAATAAATCTTAAAAAAAAAAAGACTGGTTTAAAAAAAAGAATGGATGTTTTGCTTGCATGTTTATGGGTATACTACTTGTATGCCCTGTTTCCAGGCCAGAAGAGGGCATTAGTGTCCATAACTGGAGTTATAGTTGTGAGTCACCATGTGAGTGCTAGGAACTAAACCCAGGACTTCTGATAGAGCAGCCAGTGTTCTTACCTGCTGAACTCTCTCTCTAGCCCCATTACTGCATCCTTAATGTTTTCAAGTAGTTTTATTATAGTTCTCACCATCTAGTGAGTTCTGAGTGTTCAGTCTTGTATATACAGATTTCATTCACAGCCCAGTTGTTTTTGAGACTGGGTGATGTAGCCCAGGCTGGCTTTGCTGCCTTCATGTAGCCATGGATGACCTTGAATTTTTGAACTTTGTGTATTTATTTATAGATAGGGTCTCCCGTTTCCCAAGCTGGCCACAAACTCATTATGTAATCAAGGATGATTCTGAACTCCTGATCTTCCCGCCTCTACAACCCTAGTGTTGATTATAGACATGTCCCACTATGCCCAGTTTTATATAGTGCTGGGGTTCAAACCTAGGATATTATATGTTAGGCAAGAACTCTACCATCTGAGCTACATCTCTAGCTCTTCTGAATTTCTAGCTCCAGCTCCCTAATGCTAGGATTACAGCAGGCCCAGTCAAGCATAAAGTCTCTGTCATTAGCATTGTTTCTCCCAGATATGATCATAACTTCTCTAAAAGTAGAAACTGAAGTTCAAAACTCTTTTCTTGTGGCTTCCTAGTTCACCCTCTCCATTCAACACCCTGCACATACATATATCAACCCATTTCCTTTTACATTTTAGCCATGATGCTAACTAACATGGAGATCAGAGAACAGCTTGTGGAAGTTGCTTCTCTCCTTCCACCATTTGGTTCCCCGGGCATTGATTCTCTCCTTCCACCATTTGGTTCCCCAGGGGATTGCTTCTCTCCTTCCACCATTTGGTTCCCCGGGCATTGATTCAGTCCTTCCACCATTTGGGGATTGATTCAGGTTAGTTGGGTTTGTGGGAAGCATTCTTACCTGCTGGGCCATCTCACCAGCCCCCTTAGTCTCTCTCGAATTTTTGTTTTAATTTTTATTTATGTATAAATATAAGCTATTTATATGCAGATGGAGGTAGAGGCCAGTAAAGGATGTCAGATCCCCTAAAGCTAGAGTTCCAGGTGGTTGTGAGCTGTCCATGTGGGTGCTTGGAACAAAACTCTAGTCCTCTGCAAGAACCTCAAGAGCCCTTAACTTCTGAGCTATTCTTCCAACACCAGCTCCCAAACCCTGTCTTGACCTTCCATGTGTTCTAGCTTCTATTCTTCCTCTGCTTCCTCTTATGGCAAAGCTCAGAAGAATCACCTCTGCTTGCTGACTGCTTTCTCACCCTTGTGGGCCTCATCCCCTACATATTCTGAAATGCCTTTTATTAAGGCCCCATCTTTCCAGAACACTCAGCAACTTTTCATTTTGTGAACTTCCTTCTGGGAGATTCTAGGAATCCAGGGTCACCTAGTTTTTTCTACCCTTCCTATCCCTCATACACTGGCTAGTTAATTCTCTTTTGTTTGTTAGGACTAGAGACTGAATGGAGGCACATGTGCTGGAGAAGGCAGCCAGTGGGTTAGCCAAGCTCTCCTTTTCGAAATGTTAAAACAGTCTTTATATTCCCAGGGTGTCTTTGAACTCATGATTCTGTCTTTACTCTCTTGAGTAGCTGGAGATCTAGGCATTCACCACCATGGCAAGACTCTACCTCCCTGTGTCATTTATCAGCTCCTTCTTTATCAAACCTTTGATGGTAGGTAGGGCTCTAGAGACTTAGATTAGACCTCTTCTTTTTCTCTGTTTAGATCTTCTAACTGGGCGAATTACTGGGCGAATTCATCAAGTCCCATTGTTTTCTTTTCTTTTTTTTTTTTTTTTGGTTTTGGTTTTTCGAGACAGGGTTTCTCTGTGTAGCCCTGGCTGTCCTGGAACTCACTTTGTAGACCAGGCTGGCCTCGAACTGAGAAATCCGCCTGCCTCTGCCTCCCAAGTGCTGGGATTAAAGGCGTGCCCCACCACGCCCGGCCAAGTTCCATTGTTTTAAGTACCACTCCTGGATCAGTGATGCTGACATCTGAACAACTAGTCCCTAATATCTCTGAACTCCCTTATGCGACTGTCTGTGTGTTTGCATTTGAATGCTTGGCAACTCAGAATTCAGAAAAGGTGGGTGTAGTGGTACATGCCTGCAATCTCACACTCAGAAAAGGGAACACAAAGCTTGCTGTAAGCTTGAGGTTGCTGTGAGCTCGAAGCCAGGCTGGGCTGCATGAGATCGAGTCTCAAACACAATGATAACAAAAGAACTAACCAAAAACCACAAATCAAGTCTCACCACTGCTTAAAACTCCCCAGTAAAAAATTCCTGAACAAAACAGCAAAGGCTTGTGCTGTAAGATCAAGAATTGACAAATGGGACCTCATAAAGTTGCAAAGCTTCTGTAAGACAAAAGATACTGTCAACAGGACAAAAGGGCCACCAACAGATTGGGAAAGGATCTTTACCAATCCTAAATCAGATAAGGGACTGATATCCAATATATATAAAGAACTCAAGAAGGTGGACACCAGAAAATCAAATATCCCCATTAAAAAGTGGGGCACAGAGTTAAACAAAGAATTCTCAACTGAGGAATACCGAATGGCTGAGAAGCACTTGAAAAAATGCTCAACATCCTTAATCATCAGGGAAATGCAGATCAAAACAACCCTGAGATTCCANCACTCTGTCTGAAATAGCCATTGAGCAGTGATCTGTGTAACTTTAATGCTCTGGGAAGCAGCGACTGTTTCCTTATAGTTTCCTATTTTAGTTGTTTCTCTTTCTACATGGCGAAGTAAACTCAATGCCAACAGGGACTTCATCTTGTTTATCACTAATTCCTCAGGATTTAGAACTGGCACAGAACACAAGCCGATTGTATGTAACAGAGTCTCACTCTCTAGCCAAGGATGTCCTGAGGCTTAACTCTCTGACCCAGAGTGGCCTCAGAGTCTCAGCAATCCTGTCTCTGCCTCCCGAATGCTGGAATTACAGGCAAAAGCAACCATCCTCAGGAAAAAAAAAAAAAAAAAAAAAAGCTTAAAACGTGAATGAGTAAATGAAATAAATTCTTCATGTTTGATACCCATCCCCCAGTCCTAGTCACAAAACCTTATTGGAAATGAAAAAAAGAAAAATGGAGTTGAGGTTCTTCATGAATCATAAAATGAAGTTGGAAAATGTCAAGTGTTTTTATGTGCTTTAGGAAAGGATATCAACTCAGTGTGTCATGAATGTGGTATACATTGCTCAAAGCTGCAATTGTAAAACTTGGGGAGACTTCAGAGAATGATCCAGGAAAACTATCTGGAGGTAAGGACCTAAGTATAAAATCCAATAAGCCACTCCTAAAATTTAGCTCTTCAGTGACCCTCAAAAGTCTGTTGCAAAAGCTAGGGGAAGGTCTTCAAGTCCCTTGAGGGGATAATGGGTCCCTTGTCCCTTTGTCTTGCCTTATTGAATGGAGTCCTGGAGCGTCTTTGTTCCATGGTATGCTATGGACATAATATATGCTTTGTCACAGTCCTAAAATAAGTGGGGCCAACCAGTCACAGAAGGGAACCTCCAAATCTCTCTCTCTTCTTCTTCTCCTTCTCCTCCTTCTTCTTTCTTCCTCCTTCTATCCCTCCCTCCCTCTGTCCCTTCTTCTTTCCCTCCTCTCATCCCCTTCCCCTTTCTTTGAGATTGGGTTTCTGTATGTAGCCCTGAGTGTCCTGGAACTCACTACATAGACCATATGTAGTGAACCTTGAACTCATAGAAATCTGGCCTTGAACTCATAGAAATCTGCCTGACTCTGCCTCCTAAGTGCTGGGACAGAAGGTGTGCACCACCATGCCCAACTCCCAATCTATTCTTTTTTTTTTTTTAAGTTTTTAAAAATATTTATTTATTATATGTAAGTACACTGTAGCTGTCTTCAGACATTCAGAAGAGGGCATCAGATTTCATTACGGATGGTTGTGAGCCACCATGTGGTTGCTGGGATTTGAACTCTAGACCTTCGGAAGAGCAGTCGGTGCTCTTAACCACTGAGCCATCTCGCCAGCCCCCAATCTATTCTTTTTAAACTACATTATTTTAGGGATTTGAGGTAGGATCTTAGTCTGTAGTTTAGACTATCTTAGAGTCACTATGTAGCCTAGGCTGGCCTTGAACTCCTCCTGCCTCAACCTCCCAAATCTGGGATTAGAGGTGTGAGCATCCATGCCTGGCTCCCATGTTTTCTATAAAAATCAAAAAGCGACTACTATATTAAGGTTTTCCTTATTCTGTCTGTTTCATGTATCCTTTGGGTTGTCAGGCTGATCTAAAGACCCCTTTTCAGAATAACATTTTTACATATACATTAAAATATAATAGGGTGATCCAGGAATCTGTGGCTCCCACCTATAATCCTCACACTGATATAAACTGGGGACAAATCAGGAATTTAAGGTCATTTTCAGCTTCATAGTGACTTCAAGGCTACTCTAGGCTCCTGGAGACCTTGTCTTAAAAACAAATAAGGATGGGATGACTCAGTAGGTAAAGTATTTGCTGTGCAAGCATGTCCTGAACTCAGATCCCAGGCTCCATGTAAATACAGGTGCAGCAGTGCACGTCTATAATCCCAGTGCAGGGTGGGAAGGGAACAGACAGACAGACAGATCCCCCCCCCCCACTGGCCAGCCAGTCTAGCCAAGAGTGAGCACCAAGGTCAGTGAAACACTGTCCCCAAAATAAATAAAAATTAAAAAATCAAAATGGAGAGCAGCTGAGGAAGACACCCAGTGTCTACAAGTGGCCTCTGCATGGGCAAAGATACTCAGGCATGTACACAGATGTGCACACACACCAGATAACAAGTCAATGGAATGCATGGAGTACAACAGCTGTTCCATTTTGTTTGTTTTTTAATATAGAGTTCAAGATCATCCTCTGTTATATAGGCAGTATGTAGCGATAGCCTGGATCCAGGAGGTAAGGGGAGCCCTGAAGCAAAAGCTAAGCCACTCCATAAATTCTGACAATAGAGCACTGTGACAGCTGAGTGCAAATAATGCCATGCTTCCAGTATGAGGAGAAATAATTCTCTTTCCTTTTTAAACAAAAGGCTAGAAACAAAGCTATATAAAGGTGCTTTCAGTTCACTAAAGAGCACATTTCGAGCTAACTGATCTCTTGGCATGACAGAAGCAGTCTGGCTGACAAAGCCATCTTTTTTTCCTGTGGACCCATAGTGTATCTGGGGTTCTCAGTCTAGGTGTGCACAGGTGATTCTGGCCAGTGGAACTGGATATATTTCACCTTTAGGATAGAAACTAGAAGCCTCAGAGTGATGTATTATACTAAAGACAGCAACCTAACTTTTATTGGGTTTATGTGAGAAGAACATAATTCTGTTGTGTTCAGTCACTTAGATTATAAAGCTTATCATTAGAGCATCTAGCACACAGGGGGATGCCAAAAGAGTAAAGAAAGTATTTGGGGTTGGGGGGGTGGGGTGCAGCTTGGTGACAAAGTGCTTTTGTAGCCTACATAAGGCTTTCAATTCAATCCTCAACACCTACATAAAAACAAATACAGGAAGATAGTTTTGCATTCTGATCCTCAGATGTGGGTCTGCATTTCGCCTCCTCACTGGGTTGCCAGGATGGAAAAATGAAACGCAGGGGTACTAGGCTATGTTCTTTCCTTGCTGCCATTGGAGTGCCTAAGATAGGGACCTCAGCCTGTGTTCCTCCAGGTGAGAAACAGTGAAAGCTAGGGCCCAGGCTATGGTTCTCTAACTCCTGAACACCCAGACACCGCTGGGAACCGTGAGGGATTGAGAACAGGGGGCCCTTGGGCCTGAGATCAGCCCGGGCCAGGGGCAATCCAGTTTAGATCAGGGACAATGTCGGGAGTGTGGAGGGGCCTTCTGTGGGAGACTTATGTGGCGAAGTCAGTAAGGAAGGCTTCTCCCCTCCACAGTGGTTCTTGATGAAAGAGACAGTCCTTGTTTGTCCAAACTGTTTATTCATGGTGGGAAAATGGATGCATATGACTTAGGGTAGACCAAAGATTAAATAGCTTTTGTAGGAAGGAATGTCCAGGAAGGGAAGCTAAACCCTCAGGCAAGCCCATCTAGATACTTCATTAGCATGGAGAACTCTGGGCTCTATGCTACGTGACCGGTTGTCATGGTCCTCTTATTGGGGTGTTGTGGTCACATACCCCAGGACAGGAATTGGGTGGGGAGCAGATTCAAACTCCTACCTTTCTCAATTATGAGAATTGCCAGAGTTTCTTAAACTGCTTGACCTTACCAATTTTTCTGTCTGGTGACACGGTTCCACTTGCCCCACACTCAGACTCCCTTCCTGTGAAATTGGCTCCAATCAATCAATCAATCAATCAATCAAATATACAGAAAGTGCTCTGGCTGGTGTCTGGCACAAACTGAACATTCAATTTATGTTAGTTCTCACTGGGATCACAAATGGGTTCCATAAAACTCATTTCTTCTGACTACGCAGGCTCCAGTTTTAAGTGATTTCACAGTCATGCGACTATCTACACTGCTGTGACCTACACCCCTAAGTTTGTCAGGCTTCAAAGTATTTCTGGGACCCTTGGATCACCATATTAATAGCAGTGGTAGTATTTATTTTTATTTTTGAGATGAGGTCTTGCTATGTAACCCTGGCTGACCTCAAACTCTCTATGTAGACTAGACTGGCTTTGAACTTACAACAGTCCCCAGTCACTGCTTCCTGGCTTTGAACTTATGGCAGTCCCCAGTCTCTGCTTCCTGGCTACTGGGATTACCTGCATGTACCACATGCCCAACCAATGTCATATTGTCATTCAGTTTTTTCCACACCTATAGTAAGCCACCATAGCTAGCTGTACTTATAAACTGTTTATACCCATGTCCAAATGGCAGTAGAATGGTCTTTCTTTCTAGTTACCACACAGTTAGGCTTGCCATTGGTCTGAAGGGCGCTGTCATCCTACCTTCAGCTCCATGGAAGCTGAATGGTTATTTGGAAGAAAGAATCATCTGCATTCTCTCTCTCTCTCTCTCTCTCTCTCTCTCTCTCTCAATTCAGATTCTCTACTGTAGTTTATTCAATATTTTTTGATGGTTCCTCAAAGGGATAGCTAACCCAGGAACTTTGCTTGATATTCAGAATACCATTCCTCATATGTAGCATGAAATTAGATATAAGAGTTGGCCCTTGGAATCTTGTCGTATTCACTTCTGGAACTGAACGTGTTCTATTAGTGTAGTGTTTATTACAGGGGTGTTCTTGAGACTTTGGCCACTGTGTCAGAGTGACTCATAACTAGGGACCATTTCTCTCACGTCTTATTACCAGGAAGCTATATTTCCCTTAAGAATGACTTCATTGTTGTCATGGGTTCACTGACTCTCATTATTGTTGGGATTTTTCCATTTTTACCCACCCCCTGGAAGATCAGAATGGGATACAGCCCAGGGCCAGCTATTGCATAGGACTGCTTGTCTGTATCCATGTACCCCACTTCTGCTTGTCTTCTCACTTCCACCCCAATTACTTGAACGAATTGATTTATTCCATGTAAACTGTTGGACTCTTCTAAACAAAGACACAGAGCTAGAGCTGTCTCAAATACTATCACTGAGTGCCTCATAGAAATCAGTTTGATGTTGGAATTCATGTTTGTATATATTCTAACATTCCTTCACCCATGGGGCGGCCCCATCTCCCTGCCTGAAAGATTCGATAAAGGGTGAGGAAGGCGAAAACGGTTTAGAAGGTTATTGGAGGTGTGAACGACGAGACGAACCTTACGACCTTACAAGAGAGGAATCGTCGGTAAATCGTGAGAGGACTACGAGGTGTTACAAAACCTCTGTCCCAGTTCGGGTGTCTCTAGGTGGTGGGAGGACGCTCCGAGTGGTGACCCGTAAAATGCATGTGCACATGCTGTGCATACAGACTCTTTTTCTTTGTGAATTTGTACTTTGTAAGTTGAATTTGAAGGCTTCACGAAAGGGCACAGAAGAGACAGCAGAACAGAGCTAACTTTTATTAGCTGGGCAGTAACCGTCAATTAGGCAAACGGGAACCAGTGATTTTGAGTCATAGGAAGGATATTTTCCTCCTCCTATTTTTTTTTTGTTGTTGTTGTTATGAGATAAGGACTGTGTAACCCAAGCTGGCCTCAGATTTTCTGTATAGTAAGACTAGTCTTGAATTCTTGATCCTCCTGCCTCCACCTACCACATGCTGAAATTACAGGCTCATACCCCAATACCTGGTTTCACCACATACTTCAAATGCATACCCATGTGCATTTTGTGTGCATGTGAGCGCACATGTGTTCCTACGTGTGTCTCCATGTGCCATCTACCTTGTTCATTGGCCCAGAGATCTCATATTTGGCTAGGCTGGCTGATGAGCCCCAGAGATCTGCTTGTGTCTGCTTTGCTAGCGCTGGGATTACAATCACAAGCCACCACACCAGGAAAATAGGGTTTCTCTGTGTAGTGTTGGCTGTCCTGGAACTTGCTCTGTAGACTGGGCTGGCTTCCTACTCACAGAGAAGATAACTGATACACACACACATCATGGCACAAGCACTTGCATACATATGCATACATGTACACACACATACACAACACTTTAAATTTTTTAAAGAGGAGAATGAGTTTCCTTGAGAACACAAGGATTTGTGTGCTAGACCTTCTGGTAAGAGATTGGGATGAAGCATAAATAAGATTTTGTACTTCTCATGTTACAGACAATCCAGTGGAGGCTGACCCTATAAATGTTATCTATTAGGCTTGAAAATGACCTTGAGTCCCTGATTCAGTGGTGAATAGGAAAATGATGGAGTATTGGTTGAGAGTTCACCGTAACTCAGGCTCCATGCTAAACAATACAGGCAGCCTCCACATCCCCTCAAACACCCTCAAATCGTGGAAGGAAGATATGCAGTAGTGTATAGATTCTCCAGCCTTCATTGGTTACTGACTAGACTCAAGGAACCCAATGGCAATGAGCAGCTGGCTGTATCCTAATGCCCACAATGCAGATGTTAACATAAAAACCAGTCAAGAGACAACCCAGCCAAACTCTCAGGATACTTCCTTTTATAGCTGGCACCAGGGCTGGACTTATGCTCCCAGTTTCCTGGCTTAGAGTCCTGGACTTGGATTTCAAAGCCACACCTCTGCCTCCAAATACATGAGGTAATGTGATTGTTACGTAACCAGTCATCACAGAGATTTCAGAGTGTCACAGTCACAATCATGTCACACTATGTCATCTCTGGTAAGAGTCTCAGTGCTACCATGGGTTTTATTTTACCACTATTTTATGAGTTGGCTTATTAAGTGATGTGTATTTTTTACTGTTTTCTATCCAGCAGGGGGAGCCAGGTCAGTGTGCATTAAGAAAATGAATAAAAACCAACACTAAGAAACAAAACAACAAAAGGTGCTGGGTGCAGGGGTCACATGTCTTTGTGGTGTGCTTTGCTGGTGGTCACGGAGGTAAAAAAGGGAACTGGGAGTCACATAAGTGGCCATGTCCTGTTTCCTGTTTCCTGTGTCTTGACATCTTCTAATCAACATTATTCCAAGGGTTTCTGTATTAGTTTGTTTGTTTGTTTGTTTGTTTGTTTTCCCCTCAAGATTTTACTTTAGAGGCAGGCATGGTGGTACACTTGTCTTTAATCCTAGCATTAGGGAGACAGAGGCAGGGCAGATCTCCCTGAGTTCTACATAGAGTGAATTCCAGGCCAGTCAGGATCACATAGTAAGATCTTGTCTCAAAAAAAAATTTTTAATTGTATTTTGAATTACGCATATGTATGTGTCTGCATGTGGGTATGTGCATGGGAGGAGAGGTTCCTAGGGAGACTGGAAGAAAACCTCATGAAACGTGTTCTTGGAACCAAATTCAGGCCCAATACAAGAGCAGCCTGTGCTCTTAGCCATTGGACTGTCTAGCCCCTATATTAATTACTCTCTGTTGCTGTTATAAAACACCATGACCAAAGGCAACTTAAGTTTATTTTGACTTATGGTTCCAGAATAAGAGTCTATAATAGTGGGAGAAGGCATAGCTGCAGGTGGGCTGAGCAGGAAGCTAAGACTGTACAGGGGAATTAGAGAGACATCTGGAAGCAGGGCTATAAACCCTTAAAGCCCACTTCTAGTTATGTACTTCTTCCAGGAAGGTTCCATGTCCTAAAAGTCCCATCACCTCCCCAGTTAGCACTGCCAGCTGTGACCAAGTGTTCACATAAAGAGAGAGCCTTTGGGGAACATTAACCATTCAAGTCACTGCAGCTTCCTGTTTAACTTTCTTTCCTTATTTCCAGTAAAGTGATGAACATCTCTGAAACTACTCATCATCTACAAGAGCAAGATCTTTATGGTAATTTATGGCCCCTGGAGGCTTCTCCTATGTGCTGGCTAGTTTTATGTCAACTTGACACATAGTCATCTAAGAGGAGGGGCCACCAATTGAGAAAAATGCCTCCAGAAGATAGAGCTATAAAACAGATAAGCCCGTAGGGCAGTTTCTGAATTAGAGATTGCCATGGTGGTGGTGGTGGGGGAGCCCAGCCCATTGTGGGTGGGGCCGCCCTTGGGCTGGTGGTCCTGGGTTCTATAAAAAAGCAGATTGTGCAAGCCATGAGTAGTAATAATTAGTAGTAATTAAACCAGTAATAGTATTCCTCCACGGCCTCTGTATCAGCTCCCTCTTCCAAGTTCCTGACCAGTTTGAGTTCCTGTCGTGGCTTCCCTCAATGGACTGGGAGATGAATAAACCCTTTTCTCCTCAAGTTGCTTTGGTCATAGTGTTTCATCCCAGCAAATAGAAGCCCTAACTAAGACCCCCTGACTCACCATTCTCATACGTCTTGTGCAGGCAGCCATAGCTGAGACGGGCTCATGATTGCAGTAGCGATGTCTTATCTAGAAATCACATTTCACAGCAACATCATATCCAGAAATTGCATTTCACAGCTTCCCCCGCTTTCTGGCTCTCCAGGTCTTTCCACTCCTTCTTCTGCACTGTCCCTTGGGCCATGGAGAGAGTGTCAAGCGTGCTGGTGTTGGCAATGGAATGATTGTTGAACTAATAAATGAGTGGTAAAAAATACAAACAAAGCTTTCAAAGGAAATTTATCAGTTTTGAGACAGGTTTCCTGCTATAGCCCAAGCTGTTCTTGAACTCACGGTGTGGCCCAGGCTATTCTAAAATCTGCCACAGTCCCTCTGCCTCAGTCCCTGCCGTGCTTCAGAGATTACAGGTGCTGGGCTCTGTTTTGTCTTATTGGTGTGTAGGTCTGAATGGCTTAGTACTTACAATGTCAGCACAGCAATCCTCCTGCTTCAGCTTCCTGCATACCGGCATTATAGATGTGTGGGGTCACACTCAGCTTTGTAGGTTTTTCCCCAATGGTTCAGAATTTAAAAGGTCAAAAAGAGTGAACAGTGGTTTTATGCTTCAGTTAATACTTTATTCTGTCTCCAAAAGCCTGTCACTAGTTTCTCACATATGTTTTATAAGCAACAACACCCCACATTTGTGATCTCCCAATTAACACACAAACGGAAGTCAACTACACACCGGGTTTTGCATTTGCTTTGAAAACTTAAGGACATAGCTTCTGAGTGAAGGCAGAGTATTTGTGTATGGGCATGCCATGTGTAGTTTAAACTGTAGCTTACTATAAAGATGGCTTCTGATTGCTCACAATTGATACAATGGACAGCAATGACTAAAGACTGTGATAGATCTATTATTTTGTTATTTTTTTACATGTGAAAGCTATCTGCAAGACATTTTTCTAGAATATNGACATAGCTTCTGAGTGAAGGCAGAGTATTTGTGTATGGGCATGCCATGTGTAGTTTAAACTGTAGCTTACTATAAAGATGGCTTCTGATTGCTCACAATTGATACAATGGACAGCAATGACTAAAGACTGTGATAGATCTATTATTTTGTTATTTTTTTACATGTGAAAGCTATCTGCAAGACATTTTTCTAGAATATATTTGCTGAACAAAGATGCAGTTCTGAATGTAATTTTAGTAGATTTTAAATCTCCATCCTGCAGAGCCAATACTGAATATATACTCTTGTACAATATGAGAGAACGCTACACTAGATATGGCTCTGCACACCTGTAATCTTAGCTCTTGGGAGGTTGAGGCAGGAGGATCAGGAGTTCAAGGTTACTACCAGCTACACAGTAAGTTTGAGACCAGCCTGACATATATGAGATCCAGTCTCAAACAAAACGAAACAAAACAAAACGAGATGGCTCAGTCCATAAAGGTACTTGCTTCCAAGCCTGATGGCCTGTGTTGTTGTGGGACCACAGAGTAAAGTATGAGAACAGACTCCACACGCAGTCTTTTGACTTCTTCACACCTGCTACCTGTGTGTCCACACCAAACACAAAATAATATAACTTTTATGTACTCATTTTAATTAATGTATTAAAAAACTAATTTCCATTTCATTTTCTCTATCCACTCTATGACAATGTTTGACCATTTTTCTACTGGGCTGTTGATGATATACCTGTGTGATTTCTCAGGCATGATTCGAGGCCATTGCACAAGCTTTATCTGGCAGGTGTCACAACAGAATGTGTCCTTCCCTTCTCCTGCCTTGCACACGCATTACGTTGTGGTTGCCTGGAGGGAGCTTCTGAGAAAGACTCAGGTCTCAGGCTTCCTGCCTGGCTGTGACCTTAAGCATGTCTGCATTCCTAGACCGTGAGCCTTCGTTCTAAGGGCCTATGGGGCTCTCTTTAAGGGCCTCTGTGGAGACCTCCTTTTGGAGGGACCAGGAAAGAGGAAATTCTAGAGATAATTTGATCTACCCTGGCTTAGTTAACTCAGTACTTTTCCCCCATTGGACTTAGTACTTTTCCACTCCTGGCTCTTTACCCAAAAACTTCCCCTTCCGGGGTCCTCAAAAACTGAGAGCCTTTTTCTCAGGGGTGCCTTGGCAGCAAAACAACACTCTGCAAACTCTTGAATGCCTATGCTGATCCCCTGACCCTTGATGTTCCATGGGGCATTCTTGCAGAGAAAGATTCACGGGGAAGTCAGGGCTTTCTCTGGCTTCATTTTCTCTTAGATTATTACAAATAATGCTTGGCTGGTATTTTCATTTCTGGCTTGTTGCAATTGGTAGCTTCGCTCCCTTTAGCCCTTTGTGTATTCATGTACATGTATCTGTATTTACATATGTGTGCATAAGTATTTATGTGGCCTCTCTCTCTCTCTCTCTCTCTCTCTCTCTTTGTGTGTATGTGTATGTGTGTGAAAGATCAAGGCACAGTGAGAAGATGATTTAAAATCTGAGACTACAAATGACTAACATCCTAGATTAGGTACAGTGTTTCACATCTATAATCCCAGCACTTAGGAGGTGAAGTTCAAGGGCATCTTTTGGTTTTTTTTGTTTTTTGTTTTTTTTTGGTTTTTCGAGACAGGGTTTCTCTGTGTAGCCCTGGCTGTCCTGGAACTCACACTGTAGACCAGGCTGGCCTCGAACTCAGAAATCCGCCTGCCTCTGCCTCCCGAGTGCTGGGATTAAAGGTGTGCACCACCACGCCCTGCTTTTGTTTTTTTGTTTTTTTCCACAGAAAATACTTTAATACAGTAATACCAGAAATAGCAGCAATAGGATAATTAGCCATAAAATATCTATGAAACTTCTTATATATAATTTTCTTTTTCTTTTTTCATTTTTTATTGGGTATTATGTTTATTTACATTTCAAATGTTATCCTCTTTTCTGGTTTTCTCTCCAGAACCCCCTTACCCCCTCCCCCTCCCCCTGCTTCTATGAGGGTGCTCACCCACCAGCCTACCCACTCCCTCCTCCCTGCCCTGGCATTCCCCTACACTGGGGCATTGAGCCTTCCCAGGATCCAGGGCCTCTCCTCCCATTGATGCCCGACAAGGCCATCCTCTGATACATCAAGGGCATCTTTTGATTTGTAGTGAATTTGAGGCCAGCCTGGGCTATGCACAACCAAAACCAAAATAATGACAACAACAAAAAAGATGACCCATATCCAAGTTGGATTCAAGGGTTCCCAGAACTCAGGTGTCCCTTGTTAAACTCAGTCTGCCTGAGACTGTCTTAGTTTTATTATAACATTTGCAGTTCTAAAATGATGTTATGCCCTGAGTACCTCCATTCCTGGACCAATGGGGACTGTTAGTTACCCTTTATAACTAATTAATGTCTGGAATAAATGAATTAGCCTTTGATTCCCACAACCCAGAGAAATACAAGAAAGGAGATGCAAACATCTTACAGCAGAAAGTGCATTTAAAGTTATTCAAAGAAGGGCTGGAGAAGTGTGGCTCAGTGGTTAAGAGAACTCATTTCTTCTCTATCAGAGGTCTGGAGTTCAGATCTTAGCACCCACATCAGGCAGTTTATAAATACTTGTAACTCCAGCTCCAAGAGATCCATGCCCTCCCCCCGCACCCCCCTCCAGCTTCCTTGGGCACCTGCAGACATGTGTGCTTGCACAGACATAAACAAAAAAAAAAGAGGAGGAAGTGACTAGGGACAGCAGAGATACATGATTACAGTAGATGCTATCAGGGAGAAAATAATTAAATGGCTAGAATGTGAAAGCGAGAGCACATCTGCAGGTACGTTCTTTAATAACGGACAGTTTACCAGCTCTCGTGTGGTACATGCCTAGAATCCCAGCACTCAAGAGGCTAAAGCACGAGGATCAAAAGTTCAAGGCCAGCTAAGTGACAAAAGACCCCACCTCCAAACTAAGAATAAAAAATAATAGACAGATTCATTCTGAGTTAACTGGGAAAAATATGGTTGTTTAACGTATTTGACTTTATAAATCAACTTGCTTTACAGTTTGACATGTTATGAAGAACACACCACAGTTATCTAGGCTGGCAAGTGTTTCCATAGAGACAATACACACACACACACACACACACACACACACACACACACACACACACACTGGCATTCAGCACAGCACCTAAGGGTGCTAAGACCCAGATCTTCCTGACTCAATCCCTTTTCTTCTTAAGCTCTGTTCTTGAATTCAGAGGTAATTCCAGGTCCCTACTCCATTAGCATGGGGAATATATACCACATGTGTACATTTGTTAATTTAGCATTGATTTTGCAGGGCTTTTTATTTGTAAATCTACCCATCTCTCATGGGGATGTGGGGGGTGTGGTGTGTGTGCATGTGTGTGTGTGTTCAGGTACATATGTATCAAAGTGTGCATGTGGAGCTCAGAGGACAACCTCAGGTTTTGTTTTTCACCTTCCTCCTTGTTTAAGACAGGGGCTCTTGTTCACCGCTGTGTATGTCAGGCTAACAGGCCTGCAAGCTCCTGGAATCCTCTCTCCATATTTTCCACCTCACCAATGGAACACCAGGACTCTATAGGTGTGCTGAGCATCAGATTCAGGTCCTCACACCTGGACTGTAAGCACTTTACCAACAGCGGCATCTCTCCAGCACTCAGAAGACAATCTCTCAGAATCGGTGTCAGCTCCAACTCACTGTTTACAATCTGAATCTGATCAGAGGTTGTAAATGGACTGGGGAGATGGCTCAGACTACAATGATTGTTGCTCTTACATAGAGCTGGAACTTGATCTCCAGGACTCATGTTGGGTGACTCACAACTGCCTATAACTCCAGCTCCATCAGTTCTTACACCCTCTTCTGGCTGATTCTGTTACCTGCACCCATGTGCACTTATTCCCTTGTCCCTTACAAAGAATTAAAAGTAAAAAAAAAAAAAAAATCTTAAAAAAAAAAAGTTGTCATAAATGGTGTTCACCACTTAATCTTTGCATGGTTCTATGATATGTGCCTGGAAACTGATGCCTGCTTAGCTATACTCTACCAATATCCTCAGCATACCCTTGCCCTCCAACACAACATTTTATGTTGTTTGAAACATTTTTGCTTTGAGATAGTATCTGGATACATTAACCCAGAACGTCCAGTCTAGGCTTGTCTTCCCAAATAGCTAGGGTTACAAGCCTGCAACACCAGGCCTAGCTCTGAGTCTTAAAAGGAAAAGTACACAGCCTCCTCTTGGGCTATGTTATCATTTCCAAATACTTTAAAATATGCAGTTGCACTACTAGGTTTAGCCAAAAATAATTAAATCCCACACAAGAGTACCATGTACGGGCTGGAGACATGACTCAGTGGTTAAGAGCATTGACTGTTTTTCCAGAGGTCCTGAGTTTAATTCCCAGCAACCGCATGGTGGCTTACAACCATCTGTAATGGGATCCAATGCCCTCTTCTGGTATGTCTGAAGATAGCTACAGTGCATTCATCCATAAAAATAAATACTTAAAAAAAAAAAAAGAGTACCATGTACAAGAACATGTATTTCAGTTGTGGGCAGTATCTTAGTTACTTTTCTATTGCTGTAACAAAACAGCATGACTAAGGCAATTTTTAAAAAGTTTAATTAGGCTTATGGTTTCAGAGGTTTATATCCAGTCATGATGCTGGAGCATGATAGCAGGAACAGCTGAGAGCTCACATCTCAAACTGCAAGTAGGAGGTGGAGAAAACCTTGGGAATGGTACTGAGTTTTTTGAAATCTCAAAGGCCACCCCTTCCCTGTGACATGCTTCCTCCAACAAAGCCACATGTCTGAATCCTTCCCAAACAGTTCCACCCATCAGGGACCAAGTATTTAAACCTATGAGTTGGGGGGGCGGCATTCTCAATGAAACCACCATAAACAGTTAAACACATTCCAACTATTTTGTTATTTATAAAAAAAATTTAAGTTGTAATAAAATACACATTAATAAGTCAAGTGTGCAGGCCTGTAATCCTAGTACTCAGGAGGTGGAGGCAAGAGAACTGGTAGTTTCAGGCTAGCTTGGGCTATATGTACTGAGACCCTGTCTTTCTCTTTGTTCTATCGAGAAAGAGTCTCATGATGTCCAACAGGCCTTGAACTGGCTATGGTCTCACAATATAGCTCTGACTAGCCTGGAGCTTATTATGTAGACTAGTCTGGCTGCACACTCCCAGAGATCTGCCTACCTCTGCTTCCTGATCCTTGGGATTAACAGTGCATGTTACTACACCTTGCAAACTGCTTGGAATCTCAGTGTAGTTTTTGTTTTTAAATTTTTTATGAATAGCATGTATATTTGTATGTGCACGTGTGTGTGTGTGTGTGTGTGTGTGTGTGTGTGTGTGTGTGTGTGTNAGATTTATTTTATTTATTATATGTAAGTACACTGTAGCTGTCCTCAGGCACTCCAGAAGAGGGCGCCAGATCTCATTAAGGATGGTTGTGAGCCACCATGTGGTTGCTGGGACTTGAACTCATCACCTTCGGAAGAGCAGTCGGGTGCTCCTACCCGCTGAGCCATCTCACCAGCCCCAAAAGTGTGTAGCCCAGGCTGGCCTCGAACTCGTGATCCTCCTGCCTCTGCCTCCTTCAGCAAATCCTACCGGCGTGCGCCACCACAACCGGCAAAGATTTTTATTTTTATTTATTATATGTAAGTACACTGTAGCTGTCTTCAGACACTCCAGAAGAGGGCGCCAGATCTCGTTACAGATGGTTGTGAGCCACCATGTGGATGCTGGGATTTGAACTTATCACCTTCGGAAGAGCAGTCAGGTGCTCTTACCCGCTGAGCCATCTCACCAGCCCCAAAACGTTTTTAGCTAACGACTCATTTTTGTTTTGGTTTTTGGTTTTTGTTTTTTCGAGACAGGGTTTCTCTGTGTAGCCCTGGCTGTCCTGGAACTCACTCTGTAGACCAGGCTGGCCTCGAACTCAGAAATCCGCCTGCCTCTGCCTCCCGAGTGCTGGGATTAAAGGCGTGCGCCACCACGCCCGGCACCTCTCTTAGTTTTTAATTTGCATTTCTCTGATGGCTACTAATATTGAACAGACCTTGAACATTTTGACTCTCCTGCCTATGCCTCCCATATGGTGGGACTAATATGTGTTTTCTCCACTAACCTAGCTACTGAGAGTGCTTGACTGGGGACTTGTAGTATTTGGACACAGAGTGACATAGTAAGCTTTAAAGAAGTTCTGCCTGAGTTTGTGATGGCAAGGTGCAACATCCATTTGTGTTACTCTAGACAATGCACAGCACAGCTGCTCTCCACAAAGGTGCCAGGGTGCAGGGTTCTGAGTTATGTAGGACAAAAATAAAGAAACATCATTAGCAAGTTTACAGCGTGCTCATTATAAGTATGGAAAAAATACAAAACTCTGGAGAGAATGAAGAAAGACATCTTCAACACTCCCCCATTCCCACCTCACATTTCCACAGCCAAAGGCAAGGTCAACATTTTGATCTATTTCCTTTCTATCTTGTTTTTATGTGTCTGTGAACGCTTGTATATCCAGTTTTATATCTTGAATCTCTGATGATATTGTTTCATTGTTTTCTAGGGGCTTGTGAGTTATCCAGAAACAGCCTTTAAATGAGCATGTAATAGCCCATTCAAGCAGAATGTTGTAATTGGTAGCTCCTTCTCTATGGTAACTTAAGCTTGTTAACAACTTTTCCCTCACAGACTTATTTTATATGTGTTTGTTTGTTTGGGTTTTTTTTGTTTTGTTTTGTTTTGTCTTGTTTGGTTTGGTTTGGTTTTTTGATACATGGTTTCTTTTTGTAGGTTTGGCTGGCCAGGAACTCACTCTGTAGACCAGACTGGCCTCACACTCATAGAGATCCACCTGCCTCTGCCTCCAGAGTGCTGGGATTAAAGGCAAGCACCACTATGCCTAGATAGTTTTTAATTAATTAATTAGTGTGTGTGTGTGTGTGTGTGTGTGTGTGTGTGCACATGAGGACAGGTGCCTGCAGAGGCCAGAGCAGTCACATTTTCTGGAGCTAGTCAGGCAGTTGTGAGCCTCCTGATATGCATCCTGGGAATCAAATTCTGGTTCTCTGGAAGAGTAGTTTGTGCTTTAATTGCTGAGCCGTCTCTCCAACCCCTATGTTTTAATGCTTTGAATTAATCTAGCCCCCACATTTGGAAATCTGCATGTTCAAAAGCTGAAGGTCCTTGTCCTCCATTGGTTTTTGAGCTATCAATAAAGAATCAATAGCCAATGGTTGTGTAGGTAGACTGAGGCAGGACTTGGGGATTTGTGCAGGCTAGGAACTGGAAGAGGAAGAGAGATTACCATGTTTCAGAGGGAGACGGATCTGATTTAGAGCTGCAGAAGAAAATTCATCTAAAATGTAGGAGGAAAGAGAGAATGGCCCTATGGGAGGGCTGCCCAGAAGGTAATAGCTCAACAAAGATAAAACATAGATTGAGCTAGGAGTAATGGAAGGAAATGTATGTTAGCAGAGTGTAGGATTAGAACTGTCTATCCATGGAGTACTACACAGCTATTAAAAACAATGAATTCATGAAATTCCTAGGCAAATGGATGGACCTGGAGGGTATCATCCTGAGTGAAGTAACCCAATCACAAAAGAACTCACATAACATGTACTCACTGATAAGTGGATACTAGCCCAGAAACTTTGATTACCTAAGATACAATTTGCAAAACACATGAAACTCAAGAAGAATGAAGACCAAAGTGTGGACACTTTGCCCATTCTTAGAATTAGGAACAAAGCACACATTGAAGGAGTTACAGAGATCAAGTGTGGAGCTGAGACAAAAGGATGGACCAACCAGTGACTGCTGCAGCCGGGGATTCATCCCATAATCAACGAGCAAACGCAGACACTATTGCATACGCCAGCAAGATATTGCTGAAAGGGCCCTGATATAGCTGTCTCGTGTGAGGCTATGCCAGTGCTTGGCAAACACAGAAGTGGATGCTCACAGCCAGCTATTAGAAGGAACACAGGGTTCCCAATGGAGGAGCTAGAGAAAGTACGGAAAGAGCTGAAGGGGTCTCCAACCCTATAGGTTGAAGAACAATATGAACTAACCAGTACCCCCAGAGCTCATGTCTCAGCAGAAGATGGCCTAATGGGCCATCATTGGGAAGAAAGGCCCCTTGGTCATGCAAACTTTATATGCCCCAGTACAGGGGAACGCCAGGGCCAAGATGTGGGAGTGGGTGGGTAGGAGAGCAGGGCGGGGGATGGGAGAGGATATAGGGAACTTTCGGGATAACATTTGAAATGTAAATGAAGAAAATATCTAATAAAAATTGAAAAAAAAAGAACTGTCCATCCTTTGAGCTAGTCAAAACATATTAAAATTAACTGACGTGTGTGTGTGTGTGTGTGTGTGTGTGTGTGTGTGTGTGTGTGTGTTTCTTTCTTGAATCCAGATAGTTCCTGAATGGGTGCTCATGTACAACATGTTGGGAGCACAAAGCAGTTTAGCCAAACTACCGCTTCATCCCCACACAAAACCAATGATTTTTATCAATGGTTTGCATTAAAATGTTTTACATATTTGATGTTCTTTTAGATAGAATTTCATGAAATCAAAATTTATAAACTTTTTCCAAAGTCTAATTTTTCTTCATAGTTAGAGATGAAAAACTTCCATAACTAACAAACAGGTTGCAATGTGGTAGTCGTATTTGAAAGCAAATCTGGTAAGAAATGAATATCAGGAAGCCAGTCATCTGGAGTTAACCGTGTTGCAATCCTGTGGAAAGACAAAACCTCTTACATAAACTTCAGCAGAAAAGACTTAAAGATGTCTAGGACAGGCTACAGGCATGATCTACCTGAGCTTATCTACAGTGTGTCCTCTGGCACATTCCATTGGAGGTTTGCTTGTTTGTTTGTTTGTTTGTTTGTTTGAGATGGGCCTTCAGTGTTTAGCCCTAGTTGGCATGGTGCTCAATTGTGGACCAGGTTAGCCTTGAACTCACAGAGATCTGTCTGCCTTTGCCACCCAAGTGCTAGGTTTAAAGAGGTGTGCCACCACACCCTGCTTGTTTTTTTTTTTTTTTTTTTTTTTTTTTTGGTTTTTCGAGACAGGGTTTCTCTGTATAGCCCTGGCTGTCCTGGAACTCACTTGGTAGACCAGGCTGGCCTCGAACTCAGAAATCCGCCTGCCTCTGCCTCCCGAGTGCTGGGATTAAAGGCGTGCGCCACCACGCCCGGCCAAGTGGGACTTCTGACAGCTGTAGACTCAGGGGATACTTACATGTTCATGATTAGAGTTTTGGTTCCCTAATTTCATTTCATTTCATTTCATTTCATTTCATTTCATTTCATTTCATTTCTTTCTTTCTTTCTTTCTTTTCTTTTCTTTTTTTTTTTTTTTTTTTTTTTTTTTTTTTTTTTTTAATTTTTTGAGACAGGGCTTCTCCATATAGCCCTTGCTGTCCTGGAACTTACTTTTTAGACCAGGCTGGCCTCGAAGTCAGAAATCCAGCTGCCTCTGCCTCCCGAGTGCTGGGATTAAAGGAAGGCGTGCGCCACCACACCCAGCTCTTAATTTCTATATGTTTAGTTTTTTAAAAAATTCATTGTATTTATGCACATTAGACTCTGAACAAATGATTCCTCATTCAGTTCTTATAACACAATGTAGTGGATATCAGCATCCCTGTGTACAGTTGAGGTGTCTGAAATGAAAGAGGTAAAGCTGCTTATGTGGAAATGCAGTGAGAGGCACAGATGAAGTGTAAGAGAGAGTCTCTCCTGTCATCTACTGAGCCAGGAAGACAAAGAATCTGCAGTCAGCAAGGGAGTGATGCAGCCATGCACTGTCCTGAGGAACCTTCTTCCTATAACTACTGCCTTCTACTGTCTCAGACATCTTTTCAAGTCATAGACGTTAGAAAATTAAAAGTTTATTTCTCTGCTGGTAAAAATGAGCCAATCCAAAATTCTTGGGCAGGCATGTTCACTGGTCCTGAGGAACCAGGCCAGGGAAGTCTCCATAAGGAGGAGACAGAGGGGAAGGGGAAAGGAAAGAGAGAAAGAGTGAGCAGAGAGAGGGAGAGAAGAGACTGAAATGTCTGGGTAATATAGGGAAGAGCCTCTGGGGAAAGGGCAGCCCAGCGCCTGGGCTGGAAAGTTCAGGATAGAGAGCTTGGTATACTATATCTGGACTGAAGGATGCAGGGAGAACCTTGAGGCCTGGTCTGCTTTGGTATGTAAAATATGCACCTCAGCCCTTTATCTGGGTCTGAAACCTGACATCCCAACCTTTTGTTGATAATAATTGAATAAGAGGCAACATAATCATCTATGACCACTTCCTGCTGACACTGGGAGCAACAGCATCTTTGGGGACACTAAGAGAATTGGGATGCTGGGAAAGTCCTAGGAGAGCTGGTTGTTTCACTGCTGTCCAGGCTGTGAGACCATCTGGGGGATAGGAGTGTGCAGACGCAGTTGAAGCACTCTGTGAGGCTGGGCCAGAGCACCTGAGAGTAACTGCTTTGGAGCTGTCCCTGATGCAGGCTCTGAGTAAATATCTGGATTTGACAGGATGTGGAACGGAATATATATATGTGTGTGTGTATTTATTTGTGTGTATATATATATATATATATATATATATGTGTGTGTGTGTGTGTGTGTGTAATATGTAATATATAAATATATTATATATATAAATATATATACATATATACATATACATATATATATATATGCATGCAGAAGGTAAATAAGTAGGAGAAAAGAGAATTTTTCTTGGGTGTACATTTGAAACTTTTGGGCCCATGGTCTTGGTAGTTGGAAGAGGCAAAGACCAGGGCAAAGGGAATAGATCACCCCTCAGGAATAGGCAGGTGAGGATGGTAACAGGCTGTTGATTGACAGTACTTATTCTGAGTCCATTTGACCAATGAGAGGTGGATCCAAGTGGATTCCCTGAAGCTTCTAAGAGTCTTTTTAAGTTCATAAAAAGATAAATTCAGATGTTAGTATTAGCACTGTTTAATGTCAAAGCTCTGAACTTTGAAGTCTCACTACACAGTAGCATGGTAAGGGGAAGAGATCCGAAGCATGCTTTATTCCTCCCATGTACCTTCAATCATTTTTTATCACCATACAATTTTTAAATTTCATATCCTCTAACCTTCATAACTTACAGTTACCAACCTCATGTGTTTGAGATTGTCAAAGGAACTGTCTATTGTGGTGGCTCCCACCTCTACTCCTAGTACTTGGGAAGTAGAAGCAAAAGGGTCAGGGGTTCCATTAGATTCAGAATCTGAGGCCAGCCTGGACTATATGAATCTCAACACCTCCACCCCCTTCCTGGAACTCACTCAGGCATGGCCTCAAACTCAGAGATCCACCTGCCTCTGCCTCCTGAGCATTGAGGTTAAAGGCTTTTTCCACCACTCACTTCCTGGCTAAAACCCTGTGTTAAAAAACAGATAACCAACACAACCAAACAACTAACCAAGCAACTAACCAAACAACTAACCAAACAACTAACCAAGCAACTAACCAAACAACTAACCAAGCAACTAACCAAGCAACTAACCAAGCAAGCAAGCAAGCAAACAAACAAACAAACAAAAACAGTCTACTTTCCCCAGGAAGTCCTAAGTCAATTTTCAAAAAAATAAAATGCTGCCTTGATTTCAATTTTAGAGTTCCATATAAATTCTGGACATAACACACTGTGGGACAATGGGGCATGACAGAAAACTTAATAAGGTTGAGTGGGTCTGAGACCCCAGCACCCATCTGAGATGGTAGGTGCCTCCCTGCCGGATTCCTGGCCCAGAACACATGACCACACTCCCCACATAAGTCACATAGCCCAGGACAGAGTTCTTCATGCTAATGAGGAATCTAGAGACCCTGGAGGTGTAGACAATAGGCTTCCCTTTTGGATTCCTTCTTACAAAAGGTATTTAACCTCTGCTCCACCCTGAAAAGGTGGTATGATCCCATTTTCCATGATGAACAATCAATAGACAGTTTGGAACCAAGGACTGTCTCTTTCATCAAGAACCACTGTGGGGAGAATGGAGAAAGCCTTTGCCTACTGAGCTGTGCTGCCTAAGTCTCCTGAAGAAGGCCTCTCTGTGATCCCAGATAACTGCCACTAAGCAAAGGACAATCGCAAATGAGCTAAGCCAGGAGTTTCCATCCCTCACTCCTCCCACCCCCCACCCTCCCAGCCCCCTTTCAGCTGAGGCCCCCAACTCCATTCCCAACTTCCTGAGACTCAGTGGTGCCTGGATGTCCAGCAGTTTGGGAGCCCTTGCCCCTCTGTTCCTGACTCCTCTGTGTGGCACCTCAGTGACAACTGGATTCCCAGGAGTCAGGGAACCCCAGCTTTGGCCTCCCACATCCTAAGCTGCATTTCCCACGCCCTGAGTGGTGTATCAATGCTTTTCTGGAGCCCAGCACCTGACAACAGCAGCATCTCATTGTTTTGCCCACCTAGCAGCGGTGGAGTGCAACTCCCCACAACACCCCATGACTACCTTAACTTTGCAATCTCTGAGGAACCTGTTCTCTTGGTATCCTACCCATCCCAACCTCCTCTAATGCATCTTTTGGTAGCCCTGTTTTGTTTTGAATCTATCTAAACTATGCTTCCTTCAGTGACACCTGGTCTACCTTTTGCCCTGGGGCTCCTTATGTGTCAAATTTCCCTCATTATAAGCTGCTAGTAACCTTGACCTTGTTAAGGGTCAGCTTGTCCCTGGTGACCTGAGGCAGGTTGGGCAGGAAAGATTTGAATCTGGGTTTGCCAAGCAGATCCTAATGTTTAAATGCCAGAGTGAGCAGACCGAAGGCCTCACTACTGAGGAGGGGAGATACACAACAGGGCAGCTCAGAAAGAACTTTTGTTGTTGTTTATTTGTGTTTGGTTTTGTGTTTGCAGCTCAAGGCTGGCTTGAACTCACTGGAGCTGAGGAAGGCTGTGAACTACCAATCTTCCTGCCTTTACCTCATAAGTGCAGGGGTTGTGTGCCCGCGCCATAGCTCCTGCCTTAACACTTTATTATGGGACTCAGTCAGGACTTGAGTTGGGCTGTGTGCTTTTAGAGAAAAGGGAGATCACCTCAGATATCAGAAAGCAGGCATGGGTGCGTAGTGCAGGCTAATAATCCAGGTGCTTCAGAGGCTGAGACAAAAAGATTCTGACAAGTTCCTGAGCATCCTGGTAAACAAACAAACAAACAAACAAACCAAAAAAACTAAAAAACAAAAAACAAAAAAATCCAACAACCAAATCCCAAAACAAAAACAAAGAAGAGTTCTTTGTGTATTTTGTATAGCACTTCTTCAACAGATGCCTTTTATTGTTTTATTGTTGGATGTATTTGTTACAGTAATGGAAAGCTGACAGAGACACTGGTAATAACCACTTACTTGTTATTGTTGCTTAATAGAGATCAAGCTAGATTTGTAGTTTTCTGCATTATTGTTAAAGTTAGTTTATCTCAGTTCACTAGTGCTGACAACTTAAACTTCAGGAAATTGTCAGCTCACTGTTAAATAATGCCAGTTGTTACAAACTAACTGATATGAACTTAAGATATTTAACAAAGACAAAAAGTTCATTATCATTTCTTAATTATTTTGGTAAATTTATTACTATCTGTAAGTTTGTTTCTGTTCTGAGATAGTATGTAGGGAGCCATTCAACCGTTCTTTAAAGACGGCATCGACCGATTCAGCTGTTCTGGCATAAACGACTCTTAAATTGGCATTAGGCAGTGTCAGCTGTTTGATCTTGAGCCCGAGAACACCTGGTGTAGTCATGCGAGAATACCTGGTGTAGTCACGCGCGAGCCATGAGGCAGCTCGGTGATTGGCCAGGACAGGGTTTAAATAGGCTGCTCGAGGTGGGGCCATTTGCCATTTGCCATCATGCTCTGCTAAGCTGTAAGTGCATCAAGTTCCTGAGTAAACCGTTGGGGAAGAAACATGTTTGTCTTGTGTCTTATTCCCGCTGGACGGGGACGGCGCACGACAATAGTATATTACTCTATTGCCCTCATTGGCCTGGAACTCATTTTATAGCCCAAGCCATCCTTAAACATACAGCTGTCCTCCTACTTCAGCGTTCTGGGTGCTCTGGTTAGCAGGCCTAAGCCACCACATCTGGATGTCTGTGTTCTTGAGATCTGCTAGACTTGCAGGGCAGAAATGCTATGCAGGGCTGTGTGTAAGTGCACATCTCCTCCAACAAAAATTGCCATACTGGAAATAACACAATCCAACTTTGCTCTTCCCAATGCCAGAAGGCTCCTTGTTCCCAGGGATCAGCCCTCCAACCATTGCTGGAGAGGGATAAGTAGACAGTAGTCCCAGCATGAGAACAGCAAACAACAACAACAAAGTGGAAAGAAAATGATCTCAATGAAAGCAAGAGCTCAAAGTGCTCAGTGAACTGACTCTAAACTTCCCTCTGTTAGTTCAGAGCACATGAAACTGAGGCTTACCCACACATTCCTTTCTTCAGGCTGACTTCCAGGGCTGGGATGAGGTTCAGTTGGTAGAGTGCTTGCCCAGCATGCAAAGTGTCCTGGCTTCACTCTTCAATACCACATAAAATTGGGTAATAAAATGTCTGAAATGCCAGCACTCTGGAGGTGGAGGCAGGAGGATTAGAAGTTCAGGTTGATCCTTGGTAATATAGTATATAGAGAATTTGAAGACAGCCTGGGTTACATTAAAATGCTGTCTCAGAAAACTAAAATCAAAACCAAGCTAGAGTAACCAACTAATCAAACCAAACCAACCACCTGAGGGACAGTAGTGTCAGTACCAACACCTTATAAGTCCAAACCAACCACCTGAGGGACATAGTGTCAGTACCAACACCTTATAAGTCCAAACCAACCACCTGAGGGACATAGTGTCAGTACCAACACCTTATAAGTCCAAACCAACCACCTGAGGGACAGTAGTGTCAGTACCAACACCTTATAAGTCCAAACCAACCACCTGAGGGACAGTAGTGTCAGTACCAACACCTTATAAGTCCAAACCAACCACCTGAGGGACATAGTGTCAGTACCAACACCTTATAAGTCCAAACCAACCACCTGAGGGACATAGTGTCAGTACCAACACCTTATAAGTCCAAACCAACCACCTGAGGGACATAGTNCCAAACCAACCACCTGAGGGACAGTAGTGTCAGTACCAACACCTTATAAGTCCAAACCAACCACCTGAGGGACAGTAGTGTCAGTACCAACACCTTATAAGTCCTTGAAGTCAACAGTACAAAAGCAATATTTCACAGCCCATACAAAGAAGACCTACCTCCCACTGGGACTTCTTTAAAAGTTATAGAATTTTTATTGATTAATTGATTGTGTGTGTGTGTGTGTGTGTGTGTGTGTGTGTGTGTTTGCCAGCATGCCCCACAGTGTGCATGTGTTTGTGTGAGGGCTAAAGTTTTGTTTCAGTTTTTAGTTACTATGCTTAAGAGATCTATAACACAGCAATGCCTCTAACCTGTAAGCCCAATTGCCCAAGGACAGATAACTTCCTGGAATGCTGGGGGGGGGGGTGTTCATGTAAAATAACAAGCCAATTACAGTACACAAGGCCAGTAAACAAGGCTTGCTGTTCCAACTGCATGGGATGTGCTTGATCACACAGAGGTGGGAGCTATGTAGATGTGGATCATCCTTCTCCTTGGGGGCAGTTGGCCACTGGCCTGCAAGGACAAAAGAAGGAGAAGCTATGAGCAGGGTTAAGAAGGCCATGAGTACTGACAGATTAACTTCTGGGGTCAGCTTCAGTGAGGCAGCTCAACTTTATTGTTCCAGGAATAAGCTATATAAGGGCTTTTAGGGGTATGGATGGAAGGGGCTAATTGATCATAATATCATTCTGGTGGGAAGGGCTGATTGGTTATAATACAACACCTAATGATCACGTGGGCAGGAAGCCAGAATGGGGACTTGTGTGCTGAGCTAAGCAACTCTGCACAAGGTCATTCTTCAGAGTGTCACCTGCGTTCAGGGACACTCTCCAAAGTCAGACAAGCAAGAAAGGAAGTCCTCCATTTAAGGCCTAGCTTAGAGAGTCATCAGGTCATGGGGAACTGCGACCTTAATGGTAGGGCTCTCCAACACATAGACAGGAAATATGTCAGGATGTATGGTTGCCTCTGATTGGATGAAAGCAGAAGTCTGAAACCTGTGGGGTTTGCTTTTATAAGGCCATGTCTAATATACTTCAGGGCCATTCTCTGGGATTCTAGGGCCTGGCCCTGGCCCGTGTTCATCTTCCTGGCCAGTATTTAATAAAGCTTGCTTCAATTTTGGCTCAAAAGTTGTGAGCGTGGTTGTAGTTCCTGGGGTGGAACTAACATGTCAGTCCTTCTCTTCCACTGAGTGGTCTGTCTCAGGGATGGAACGCATGCCATCAGGCTGTCAGGGGAGCCATCTTGCTGACTTCCATTAGGATATTTCTTATCTAGTGTTGATGGGAGGCAGGGTAGGTCACAGGTGATTGATTTCAAGAGTGTCAAGCTGATAACCCCACGTAAGTCAAATAAGCAGGGGAAACCCCACAACTCTATTGCTCCCATAGGACTGTAGTCTGACGCAACGAGTTGACTAAGAGCACTTCCTATGCAGGGCTTCCTCCTTTTTTCACTTCTGCTTTCTCATAGAATCTCAAGGGACTATCCTGTGGATGCTTTCTAGTGACAAGTATCTTTTCTCCTAGTTTCTTTTGCTCAAAGTCTCAGGTGTAATCCATCATAGCGAGAAGTCACCGTGACAGGATCAGCTGATCCCATTGTGTCTGTAGTCAGAAGAGTTCGTGCGTATTAGTGCTTCTCCTCCTGTACAATCCAGGATCCCTGCCGAGGGAATGATGGGACACCCCCCACTATCACCCCATAGTGGGCAGGGCTCACCACCTCAGTTGACATTCAAAATAATCCCCACAGGCATGCTCAGAGACCCTACTTCTGGGGTACTCTAACTTTTGTAAAGTTGACAATACTAACCATTCTCTCTTTCAACTATTCTTTCATTCTGATGTACCCCATCCACCCTTTTCATCTCATGCAGCCAAGGCTAACCTCAAACTTACTATGTGACCAAGGATGACCTTGAACTCTTCATTCTCCTGTTTCTACCTCCCAAGTGTTGGGATTACAGGTGAGTGCTACAGTCCTAGTAACTTATAGGAAGAATATGAGGGAAGAAATTGCATGTGGGGAGTTAAGATTTAATCACCCAGCAATTGTAGAGCTTTCAATGTTAGTTAATTGGTGATAATTATAAATTTACGGTTAAAAAAAAAAAGGGGGTTGGGGATATGGTTCAGTGGTTAAGAACACTGACAGCTCTTTCAGAGGACCCAGGTTCAATTCCCAGCATCCACAAGAGAGCTCACAACTGTCTATAACTCCAAGATCTGACACCCTCACATAGAAGACATACAAGTAGGCAAAACACCAATGCACATAAAAAACAAACAAACAAACAACTCCCAAATGAACAAAAATTCACAACAATCAAACTGATGAGGTTGACACATGACCCATAAACTACACCCAGAAGGAATGCAGGTCAGTTCTGTAACTGTAAACAGCAGTGGGAAAGGCAGCCTTGGAGCTTGTCTGAAGGAAAAGCCAAGGAGATCTTTGGCATATTGTTGGGATGAAGACCACAGGCTTTTGAGCCAGCTCAAATTCTAGCCTCCTATTTCCAAATAATCTATATTAAACAAGTTACCTAATACCACGGCTGCTCTGTTTCCGCATTTGTAGAGTAGGGATAATGTGTCTGCGGTGTGTTATGAGGATTGAATAAGATCACGGGACTAGCCTGTGTTCTGAGCTATTGTTGGGAAGTTAGCGGAAGTTCTCAGCCTTGAGAAAAGTAGAGACATGATTGCTTTTGAGAATCAGGTTAAAGTGCTGGAGATACTTCAACAACTTCCATAAGTCTCTAGGGGAAAACAAGGTTAGTCAGGAGCGGGGTGGGGGGGTGCCGGGGGGGGGGAACATTCCAAGTACACTTGGAAACCTGAAGAAGAGCCAGTCTCCCAGATAAGGAGGTGACAGAAACAGAGGCATCTGCCTTTGAGTGTGTAACCCCCATGACAGTGACAGTTCCCTGTCGATGAGTGAATTAGCCCATGTCTGTGCATGTGTGTGTTTGCTAGACAAACTCTGGTATTTTTACTCAGATACGCTTCACCCTTTTTTTTTTTTTTTTTTTTTTTTTTTGAAATAACATTACCTCATTGGCTTACTGCTTAGGCAATAAGTGGCTGCTTAGGCAAGTGAAGCAAACAACCTTTTGCCATCTGTCCATTGTCCATTTATGCCTCTACAGTAATTGGGGTTTAAAAAAATTCACACCATCTGCCACAATATCCATAATTGTGCAAGAGTGGTACTCATACCTTGGCAGTAACCAACAACTCTCTGATTGAACTTAATACCCACTCAACAAGAGGGAAACCATGCCGGGTTCTGGAAACTAGCCAATAACGCAGAGCTAGTGAAGCCATGGATGTTTGACAAGAACCTACAACCAAACCTTTACTAAGCCAGTATATGCCCTAACTACACTTTAAGCATCTGTCCTTATATCCACAATTAAGTGCCCTTCTCATCCCTCATCAAGAAAACTTCTTTTTGCAGCAAATAGAGGCCATTACAGAAAACAACAACCAATCGGAATGCAGAGAACAAGAGCTCATGGGTGCCCAATCCTACCCGATTACATCTACAACACAACTCCTGAACTTAAGTAAGGCTCCTATACCTCGGGGATCATTAAGGCAGAGGAGGGTAGAAGGACTGTTAGAATCAGAGTAATAGGAAGTTTGCTGTGAGGCTGCGTCTTCTAGAAATGTCAGAGAAGCTCCACCGAATTGGAAACTCATGGCTTTGTTGGAAAGTTGTTTGGATGGTGTTTTGCTGGGGCAAACACATGAAGGAATGTTTAGCTGAAGCAGACACAGGTGAAGGACTAAGGCAGACTCATGAAGAAATATTTAGCCGAAGCAGACCCAGGTGAAAGGATGTTCTCTAAAGCAAGTACGTGGTGCTTGTGAAGGACATGTGATAAAGGATTCTTTGCTAATGACACATGTAGCAGTGAAATGTTGGCTACACTGCTTTGTGCATCTGCCCAGAGGCTAGTTTTGGATTCTCAAATGAAAGACACACACACACATTAGCTTACCTTTAAAATGCCTTGGCTACCTCAAAGGCTGGGCACTCCTAAACCTTTCCTTCCTATTCCAGGCTCAATTGGGGAAGTGGCCAGTGGCTTCATTCCTCCTGCATCCTTCCCGCATATCTCTAAGTATCCTGCCCCTGGCCCGGCCATTGGCTGTTGGCATCTTTATTGATTGATCAAAACTCAATTGGGAACAATGACCTTCAGCATCTGGACACGCAGATTCCTGATTAAATCAAAGCATTAGAACCAGTCTCCAACAGACGTGCATGTACTGATCCACCTTACATTAAGTAGTTGAGCTTCATTTGTTGGTACTCCATAGAGAGAAAAACACCCCAAAACTTCTGGTGGTGTGCTGCAGTTTCTTGCCACTTCCTCAGACTTGGGCTGGTTGGCAGAGTGATGTCAGCTATGCACGTGCTGAGGTAAGACCCATGGAGGACACGTGATGTTTGGAGGGTATAAATAGGACTCAATGGACAGTGACAGAGACAGAGCTTGGCTTGCTGGTACAGCTAGCTCTACACTGCTTATGGCTCTTGCCTCTTCCTTGAGAGAGGCACAGTCAAGAACTTCTCCTGGCTTTCCTCCTGGTCCATTTATGGGATGGTAGGACCATGCCAGGAGTCTTGGTGGGTAGAGCAGTTTGAGACTCGGAGACTCTGTGGGCATACACCTGAGACTTTGGCAACTCCCTGCTCCCTGTTAGCCTGGAACACATGCCACACTCCCCACATCAGGAAACGTGACCTATGGTTACTTCAGCCCAGAACAGAGTTCTCCATGGTAATGAGGGACCTAGAGGCCCCAAGGGCTTAGCCAATAAGCTTCCCTTCCTAGACCTTCCTCCCTGCAAAAGGTATTTAATATGGAGTCCGACCTTGAGAAGGAGGTATGCATCCATTTCCCACCATGAACAGTCAATAAACAGTTTAGAACAATGGACTATCTCTTTCTATCTACCACCACCACGGGGACTGTGGGAAAGGCCTTTGCCTACAGAACTGAAGCTAAATCTCCCGTAGAAGGGCCTTATGCACTCCCAGACAAATGCCACCATCTCTATAGCCCTAGATTGTGCATTTGGGCAGACTAAGTCTGTCTTCCTGGCTCTGGTTACTCTGGGCCCTTTCAAAGAAAAGGACAGATCAAGCCAGACTTAGCTTGTTGGCTGTGGACAGAATGCTGGAGCATCCTCCAAGTTCACATGCTGAAGCCCTTTTTCCAGGTTCCTGTATTTGGAAAGAAGGCCTTGAAGACTGTGATTAGGATAACACTGTTAGGGATTCCTCACCCAATCTGGCTCATGTCCTTATAAGAAGAGGGGCTTAGGGCCTACATGAGATTCTACAAAGAACAGGAACAGAGAAAGGCCATGGGAGAACACAGTGAAGAGGGAGCCATCTGCTTAGGAAGTTGGGAAGCCTCAGAAGAAGTTTAACCTGCTGACTGTGAGCTTTAGTTTTTTAGCCTTCAAAGCTTCCACTAGAGAATTCCTATTGTTCAGGAGAGTGGTGATTACAAACTGATGGCATGACTACTCCGAGGTATGGTTAATGAGAAGATTTTTATTGCAGATATGTGTTACGTTTCAAACCCCAAACAGTTGCTGAGGTGCCTATTTAACAGATCAAATCAGACCTGGTCTCCAGGTTCTCCCAGCATCCCTCAGTCTCTACCTGTTATAGGGCATGGCTGGCATACCCACCCTCTACCCAGAATTCTCCAGCCCAGGGGCTTGGCTGCTCTTCCCCAGAAGTTCTTCCCTATATAACCGAGACATTTGCTTACCTGTCTCTTTTTGTACCTTTGGCCTCCTGAATGCTGCACCTGGTTCCCCCCTCTCCCCTCTCTCCCCTTCCTCGTCTCCCCACATGGCTCAGCTCAGTTGGGTCATGTTCATTGGACTCTCCCAGATGTCTCTGACTCTAGCTATGCTCTCCCACATATCTATAATAAACTTTCTCCTCTACCATATCTAGGAGCAGTCATGTCCTTTCCTTTCCTTTTTATTTATTTTTTATTTAATTTTTTGTTTTTTTTGTTTTTTTGGAGACAGGGTTTCTCTGTATAGCCCTGGCTGTCCTGGAACTCACTCTGTAGATCAGGCTGGCCTTGAACTCAGAAATCTGCCTGCCTGCCTCCTGAGTGCTGGGATTAAAGGCGTGCGTTTTTTTTTTCAATTTTTATTAGATATTTTCTTCATTTACATCGCAAATGTTATCCCAAAAGTCCCCTATACCCTCCCCCATCCCCCGCCCTGCTCCCCTACCCACCCACTCCCACATCTTGGCCCTGGCGTTTCCCTGTACTGGGGCATATAAAGTTTAAGGCGTGCGTTTTTGTTTTTTTTTTTCCCCTATTCAATATGAGGAGAGAAATGACAGGGACATCTGAAAGAGTCCAGAGAAGAGAGATAAAGTAGGAGAGTGAACATGACCAGCAGACTGGACTTGGCCATGAGAGGAGGGGGAGTGGAGCACCATAGAAGAGAAAGACATAACCAAGAGAAAGGAGCAGAGAGAGAAAGTATAGCCTAAATAGCAGGATTATAAAGACAAGAGAAGCTTGGGGGAGGAAACCCATGAGCTGGAAAAGTTTAGGGGAAGGGGCTGGGTGAGAAGAGCCGGGATGGTAGCATGGACTCTGAAATATGTAACAGGTACTTGCAATACTGAGGGAGCCTGGAGACCAGAACGTGCTTTGGTGTGCTAGTAGGCACCACAGATAACCATTAGCTCCTCTTGTAGCAGAGGGGAACTAGCTTTACAAATTCCCGAGGAATGCTGGCTTTTGTCTAACTGCCAGAAGTTGGACCTTACAATTGAGTCTGGTATGTTGTTATGACAGTCCTAGCAGACAGAGAATGCATGGCCAGGATTCCTAGCGGCTGGGGTATTAAAATCTAGATTTGGGCCTTTGAGATGGCTCAGTAGGTAAAGATGCTTGCCACAGGCTGATGACCTGAGTTTGATCCCGAGGTTCTCATGGTGGATGGAGGGCATGAACTCCCAAACGCTGTCCTCTGACCTGTACGTGCGTGCTGCGGTGAGAGTGTGCCCACATACATGTGAAATAAATACACGAATGTAATAAAAAAATGTAGGCTTATGTCAGGCATGGAAGCGCTAGAATTATGTGTGTGTGCTCCCACGTCCTGCTCACATCTGTCCTCAGTAGGGATTTATCAGCATTTACTGTCTTCTCTCAGTACCAGGTTTCCAGCTGAGGCCCGAGCTAACTCCAATATATCCAGGGACTTGCTTTCTTTGTCTTCTATACCTAGGCCAGGGCCAGAAGAGGGCAATGATGGATGTTTCAGTTTGCCTTTCTCTAGTCTAAGGCTAATCAAGTAGGGGCACTGTCTACCTGCTGCTTAAGCCAGAGATTCTGCCCAAGGTAGAGGGAAGCAGAGGTGATGGGTTAGGGATGGGGTGGACAGAGCCTGAACTCAGTCCTGGGATAGAGAGAATCATAAAGGTAGAACAAGGCAGCTGAGTGGAAAGTGGCCAGAAAGTCTGGTCAGGAGCCCTGGGAGTGGGAAGAGTGCCTAGGGAGAGTGCTTGTACTGGCTGGTTTTGTGTCAACTTGACACAGCTGGAGTTATCACAGAGAAAGGAGCTTCAGTTGAGGAAATGCCTCCATGAGATCCAGCTGTGGGGTATTTTCTCAATTAGTGATCAAGGGGGAAAGGCCCCTTGTAGGTGGTGTCATCCCTGGGCTGGGAGTCCTGGGTTCTATAAGAAAGCAAGCTGAGTAAGCCAGGGGAAGCAAGCCAGTAAGGAACATCCCTCCATGGCCTCTGCATCAGCTCCTGCTTTTTGACCTGCTTGAGTTTCAGTCCTGACTTCCTTTAGTGATGAACAGCAATGTGGAAGTGTAAGCTGAATAAACCCTTTCCTCCCCAACTTGCTTCTTGGTCATGATGTTTATGCAGGAATAGAAACCCTGACTAAGACAGTGATTACTTTGGAGTCAGTAAAAGGCTGATTATTTGCTTTAGAAAGACAAGGTCTGGGACCAGCTGTGGAGGTGGTGTTTTATACTCAGGTAATCCCAGAACTTGGGAGGTAGAGCCAGAAGGTTCAGGGGTCCAAGGCCAGCCTAGGATAAATGAGACCCTCTCTTAAATGCAACCCCCTTTCTCCCAGACTCCCAAATCAAGACAGGGTCTAAGAGACTCTGAACTGGCAGAAGGCATGGTCATTACACCTATCAGATGGAAAGCTCTATTTGCATTAGGAACCTCTTATCATCCTTGTTTTGAAGGATGTGATAGCTGGTCTGGAACTCACTATGTAAGCCGTACCAGCCTACAGAGGGGGACCCTTCCTATCTCTGTCTCTCAGACACCTAGATCACAGGTATCCACCACTACATCAGGTTTTACAAGCCTTTGACCCCTAGAAGGGCTCAGCAATATAATGCTTTCTCTTTCTTGTTTTAAGTTAGTCTGAGGATTGAAGTCAGGGGACCTTGGATAGATATGATAAACACACAGTTCTTCACTAAACTGGGCCTTAGCCCCTGTGTTTTAGAGAGGAACTCATTTCTAAAAAAAACCTTACTTGAAAACTTATCTGAAAAATGAGAGAAATAAATTAAAATGCATCATATGAAATTTAACCACAGATGACATTAAAATTCACCTATAATCATTAGACAAATAGTGTTATTCTTAATAAATTATCCAGGAAACCTTCAAATCTTAAAGATCTGCACTTACATACTTACGTTTCCTCATAAGGGAAATCATGTTAAAACATTTTATTTTTACATTTTATTTTCAGATTTTAAATTATGTGTGACTGTATGTGGGTATGTGTGCATGAGAAGAGATCGCTTTGGATCCCTTTGGAGTTACAGGTGGTTGGAAGCTGCCCAGCATGGGTGCTGGAGCCAAGTCATGTCCTCTGCAAGAGCAGTATGTGCTCTTAAATCCTAAGTTATCTCTCTAGCCCTCCTCCTCCTCCTCCTCCTCTTCCTCCTCCTCCTCCTCCTCCTCCTCCTCCTCTTCTTCTTCTTCTTTTGAGACTGGGTCCTCATAGCTCAAGGCAGACCTCAAACTCTCCGTGTGTTTGATCTTTGAACTCCTGATCCTTTTACCTCTGACTTCTGGGATCCCAGGCATGTACCATTACACCTGGCTCTGTTATAATTCTTAAGTTAAAAACAAATCAGTTTAATATCTCTTTCTCTGCTTGATGCTAAGCATCTTGCTGAATTATAAAATTAGCAATTTTTCTTCTTTTAGAAAGTTTTACTTTCTTTGTTTCCCATAAATAAATAACACTTAAAAGCGGTGCGGATTTAGTTATGATAATCAGCAACTGCAGATACAAGCTTGTAATCCCACAAGGCAAATCATCAACAACTTCATCTTCAAAGGAGACTGTCCAAATAAAGGAAGAACAGTGTGTATTAGACAAGGTGCTCTCCCAGGCATGCCAGGGCTTGGAACTGGTTTAATTCTCAATCATACATCCACTTGTGTCCACTTCAGTCTTGGCTGGATGCCCGGCTTTATCTTTAGTTATTTCAGTTTCCTCTTCTACAAAAGTAGGGATTGGGCCTCCTGGTGTCCAGCCTTGATGTTCTGTTGCTGCCACAAAAAGCTGCTTTTGCTTGTGATTGTCAGAAAATGAGTCAAGACCCAGAGACATGAAGCGACCAACCACCCACGCCTGGTGTCAGAGCAGCAGTCTGTGGGTGAAGTACTGTGATGTCTGGCTTCTAGCTAGAGACACTTTCCCTTGTGTCATGCAGGTTCACATTCTTTTCAGAGATAATTTCCCTACTTCAAGTCTGAAAACAAAGCAGGAGAAACCCACATGAGATCTTGGGCAAAGATTAACTTCCTTTAAGGAAACAGTCATTTTTTTCTGGGTGGCTTGATCTAAGTCCTAGCTAGCTTATTGTGGTCAGAGGCTTCTTTCTAATGAGGTGGCAAAACCACATGAAGGTGGACCAAGTGCTCGTACTCAGTGTAAATGAGTGGTGTCGAGGCCACACAGTACCTTTGGGGTAAGTGTAAATGAGTGGTGTCGAGGCCACACAGTACCTTTGTGGTAGGTGAGTGGCCTGAGGGCAGAAGCTGTTCCTGGCTCATCTGTGTGATCAGCAAGACAGGGTTCTGAAACTCATGCCTTCTCCCGTGGGCATAGCTTGTAGAGCAAGACTGAGACAGGGGAGTAGGCTGGCAGGGTTAAGGAGACAAATGTATAGGAATGGCGTCTCAGAAGAGTTTGTTCAGTCTCCACTTTGGGAACTCTCAAGGCCGCTCAGCCTTTCCTAGCCACACACATGGGACTTTGTCCTTCCTTCCAAAGACAGGAAAAATGCCAGGAACCTAGGTCTGTATTCTACCTGCTGCCTTTCTTGTTTTTTGTTTTTTTTTTTTTTTTGTTTGTTTGTTTGAGACAGGGTTTCTCTGTATAGCCCTGGCTGTCCTGCAACTCACTTTGTAGACCAGGCTGGCCTCGAACTCAGAAATCTGCCTGCCTCTGCCTCCTGAGTGCTGGGATTGAAGGCCTGTGCCACCACACCTTTGAGCTTGGCTCCACATACACCAGGTAAGTGCTCTACCCCCAGCGTGCTGCCTGTTGTTTGTGAGACAGTCTTGCTGTGTATCTCTGGCTAGCCCGGTGCTTGCTGCATAATCCAGGCTGGCCTCAGGCTCTGCCTCAGGAGGATACCACTTCAGCGCACTGCCTCTCTTCACACAATCTTGAATTCACTAGAGCCTATGGATCTCCTTATTAACACAGGGAAAAGGTCAAATCAGACAGACACTGTTGAACTTTAGAACTTATAGAACTAAGTTTGCAAAAGTCATACATGGTAACGTGGTATCTTCTGCTTTTCTGACTCTAGGGATAGCTTTGAAATTTGGGGGTCAGTAATATAGAGGTTCCTCTGGTTGAATGATTGCTTACTTGTCAGAGATCTCAGTTATCTAGATTCATTTCCTTTTTCCTCTCTCTCTCTCTCTCTCTCTCTCTCTCTCTCTCTCTCTCAGATCTTGTATAACTCAGACTGACCTCAAACTCTCTATGAAGCAGAGGACGACCTCCTGATCCTTTTGCCTCCTACATTGCTAGGATTACAGGCATCTACTGCCTTCCACAGATTAGTTATTGGATTTCTAGGGGCTGTGCAATACCAGCAGGTTTCTTACTGGCTTTTCTTCCACCGCTAATCAATGTACCCCATTGTGTATTGTGGCCCCGAGCATCCTTCTAGGCAGGCCTCAAAGCTATGGACTCAGAGGTTGTGTGAAGCTCCGTTTCTCCTTCATTACCTCTCTCCTTGCTAAATGGGAGTGAAGAACTCTGGAAAGAGTGCAGATACTGAGAGGGAGGAAAGTCCCAGACATTGCCAATAAATATGTCTGCTCAACCCCAAAACACAGAAGAATCTCCGTGACAGACAGGAGGTGGGAAAAGAAACAGGAGGAAGGGTCAGGGTGACGGGATAGGCGACATGGAGAAATCCTATGTTGAAAAACTAAACCAAACCAGAAAGAGAGAGAGACAGAGAGAGAGAGAGAGAGAGACAGACAGACAGACAGACAGACACAGAGAGAAAGAAGCTCAAGAGGTTGGAGCACCAAAAAGAATCCCCCAACAGTGCCAAATGCTGCCCAAAGGCCCAGCCTGATTGTACAGGCTTGTCATCCCAGTCCTTGGGAACTGGATTCAGCTGAATAAGGAATTCAGGGACATCTTCCACTTCTTAGGGAGTTAAATCTTGGCAGAGTTACCCGAGACCCTTTCTCAAATGAGTGACCTAGTGGGCAGTGCGATGGCTCAGCAGGAACGGTGGTACTTGCTGTTAGTATCTGATGACTTGAGACTTCAATCCCCAAAACCCGAGGTGGAAGGAGAGACTTCACATGACACATATATGCCTTCCCCACAATAATAATAAATAAAACAAAGTTTTTAAAAAAACTTAGAGCTAACAAAATTCTAGTCTGAAAAAAATCTTAATTGTTTTATTTATTTATTTTCCACATCAAGCTTTAAATTTGGTGGGGTTGTATAATGGCTATTCCTGGTTGTCAACTTGACTATATCTAGATTGAACTACAATCCAGAATTGTAAGGCTCACCTGTGATCCAGATCTTGAGAGTAGGAGATACAAGTTTCTGACCTGAATCTTGGCAAGGAGATCTTGAGGCATAGTGGGTGTGAATCTTAGGAGACTAAAGCAAAGAGACCTCTGAATTTAAGGTTTTCCTAGGACAAAACAAGTTCCAGAACCAGGCATGGTGGTACACAGCTTTAACCTGGGCCACACCTTCTGCTGGGGACCTACATAAGGACGTTGGAAGAAGGAAGATTCACTCTTCTTTGTCTGCTTGAATTTACTTGCCAGCACATCTGTTGGAACCTACTAGCCTTGTGGGACTGAACAACTACTAGATCTTTGGACTTCCTATTCACAGCTGACCATTGTTGGGGAGTTGGACTATATACTTAAAGTCATCATAACAAATTCCCTTACTACATAGAGACTAATCATAAGTTCTGTGACTTTAGAGAACCCTGACTAATACAGGGGCATTTGAAGAAATGGCCCATCAATTAAAATCATCCTTAGTACCTACATTAGGACGCTACCTGTTAACTCCAGTTCCAGGGACCTAACACCTTCTTCTAATTTCCATAGGGATACACACACACACACACACACACACACACACACAGAGAGAGAGAGAGAGAGAGAGAGAGTGAGAGAGAGAAAGAGAAAGGAAAGGGAAAGGCTAGAGAGAAAGAGAGACAGAGAGAAACAGAAAGAGAGAGACAGAGGCATAGAGACAGAAAGAGACAGAGAGGCATACACATAAATAAAAAGAAATCTTTAAAACTACGTGGTGTGTGTGTGTGTGTGTGTGTGTGTGTGTGTGTGTGTGTGTGTATCTGCTAGTCTGTCAAAAGACCTTGCTCAAGAACTGGGCATAATGACATGTACCTATAATCCCAGCACTTAATAAGTGGGGACAGGAGGACTGGGAGGTTCAAGTCCAGCCCTGGCAATAGAAAATGTGTGAGGCTCTTATCCTTGAGTTCTGGCCATATTCTGTGATTTTGATTTGGTTCATGATCTCAGCTAAGGACTAATTCCAGAGTCAAGCAAAAAGTCCAACCAATCCACAGCCTAAACTGGAACCCATATTAAAGGTCAGACTTACAAAGGTCATTCTAAGCACATTGCTTCAGAACACATCAGTATTGGTTCAGTCACCAGCTGATGACCCCCCACAAAACCCAGTAGAACATTCTCAATGTAAAGTGGCATGCATGTATACAGACAACACAGCCCGACCTCCACTGAGTGACCAGCCCTATACACAACTTAATACTCCCTAGAGCAGATCAGCACAGAATTAAAGTCCTCCAGACTAACCCAGATCACAGCTAAAGCATCGCTCAGCACAGTCCAATCCTATAATGTGCTGGCCTACTCTCAGACTCATTAGTCTATCTGTCAAGCACTTAGTGTCACCCTGCTACCTCCAGATGTTGCAGTAGATACTGAGACTTGGACATGGGAGGACTTCCTAATAGCTCGAATCATCCATGAAGTCTAAGTAAAGTCAACACTTCCAGAATGGTGTCATCAAATAACCACAGGATTTTTTCTCATGACATAGTTTGCTTCATCAGCTTATGCAATTTTTAAATTACATAATGGTATGTCCTATACTGACACCATCCCATCACCTATGTCCCAGTAGGTTTCTATACTGCCTATGACCTATTTCAACAAATATTTACCTAGAAGACACAAAAGTACTGCCTTTAACTTGTAATCTCTAACTCTACAAAAGATTAATAAATTAATAAAAGTACTGTAAGTACAATAAAGGTATAATGAAGACACCTTCAGAGTTCAGTGGAAGCATGAAGGAAGAGTGGTTTCTCAGGTCAAGATGGCAACATGTGCATGTGATCCCAGCATTTGGAAGGCAGAGGCAGAAAGATTATGGTGATAAGGTTGAAGCTAGCCTGAACTACACGGTGAACTTGTTTTCGGCAACATGTAGCCCAGGCTGGCCTTGAACTTGATCCTATCTCTACCTCCCAAATGCTGGGCTCATAGGTGTACACCAACATACCCAGCTCAAAAGAATTGTTTCTTAGTTTAAAAAAGTGTGGTGTAGTTAGAGGTAATCTATATTATGTGCCCACCCCCATTCATGTGTGTGTGTGTCAGTGTGTGCAGAGGCCAGTGGAGAACCTTGGGTGCTGTGGTGGTTTGAATATGCTTGACCCAAGGAGTGGCACTACTGGGAGGTGTGGCCTTGTTGGAGGAAGTGTTTCACTGTGGGGGTGGGCTTTTAGACTCTTCTAGCCACATGGGAGCCAGTCTTCTCCTATATGCCTTTGGAACAAGATGTAGAACTCTCAGCTCCTTCTCCAGAGCCATGCCTGCCTGGATGCTGCCATGCTTTCCAATATGATGCTAATGGACCAAACTTCTGAAACTGTAAGCCAGCCCTAATTAAATGTTGTCCTTATAAGAGTTGCCTTGGTCATGGTGTCTGTTTACAGCAGTAAACCATAACTAAGATAGGTGCTATTCCTTAGGTGATAGCCACTCTCCTTTTTTTTTCTTTTTTCTTTTGAGAGAGAGAGAGAGGGAGAGAGAGAGAAAGAGAGAGAGAGGGAGAGGGAGAGAGGGAGAGAGAGGGAGAGAGAGATAAAGAGAGAGAGAGAGAAGCACTCTGGGATGGAATGTGGCAGGTAGGCTAGGTGGGCTAGCTCATGAACCCGAGGAATCTGCCTGTCTCTGCCTCCTGAGCACTGGGTAGAACTGGGTAGAAGGTTGCACCGTCATTGCCCCCCCCCCCCCACAATGGTTCTGGGATCTAACTTAGGTTCCAGTGTTTGCAAGATAAGCACTTCACTGACTGTGCCTCTTCCCAGGCCTCCTTTGTGCTATGATGAATAGGTAGGAGTTTATTCTTTTTGTTTTTGTGATACTGAGGATTGAACCCAGGGTCACCTGCCTGTGAGACAAACTTTATACCAATGAACTATATCACCAGCTCTTAGCTGGCTCTCTCTACTTTTGGGAGTCGGGGTAGAACAGAGCTACATGGTTCTGAGCTGTGTAGCTCTGACCAGCTTAGAACTCACTCTGTAGAACAGAATTGGCTTAGAACTTGCATTGATCTTGCTTCTGCCTCCCAAGGGCTGGGATTATAGTCTTTTGTCACCCGGCTGCCTTTTCCCTTTTCCCCTTATTATTCTATTATTATTGTTATTGTTATGCCAACCCATAGGATAATGCCACCTGCATTCAGGGTGGGCTTTTCCTCCACAGTTGTCATTGGAAGTCCTCGCATGCACACTCCAAGGTGTGACTCATAGGCGCTCTGGTGTTTCTTGATTCAGTCCATCTAAGTGAAGAGTAGGATGGGGATTGTTTCCCTAATATGTGAGTGCAGAGTGTTATTCCAGTCACTGATTATGAACTTCTTAGAGTTTCAACAACATGGCTGCCTAAACAAGACCCGGACAAAGATGACACCAATAGACATGCTGACAAGGCAGGGAAACATCTCAGGGTGCCCCTAGACAAAGAGCTACAGGTAACTAAGGAATACCAAGAGAGGGAGAAATGGTCTCTCCCAGGGAAGACCCTCCCCAACAACTGGTTATCCAATACTAAGTGATCAGTTCTGAAGTAATATGCATACAGTTAACATTATATATATATTAAGCAAGTTGTATTTAGTATATATGGTTATGAGCCACCATGTAGATGCTGGGAACAAAACCCGGTCTTCTGCAAGAACAAGTGCTCTTAACCACTGAGCCACCTCTTCAGGCTCTAGTACTGGCATTTTTAAGTGCTTTTAATTCAAGATGGCCAATGTGGCAAAGCAATGCATTTTGGGGTGGCATGTGCTCTTTCAACACAATGGAGGAAAGATGTGGTTAGAGCTGCAGGCTCAGCTCTAAGGAAGGTTGCCTATAATCTAGGTTCCCCTTATTTTGTCATGGATTTCTTTCCCCTCCTGCCATGTATTTCCAAACATTAACTCACCTGTTATCACTAGATAGATTTTGGCTATAGGTAGATTGTGGTCAACTGGGAGAACCTGTCTTGGCAAAGATGGACATTCTTGGTTCCAGCTAACTGATGCCCTGAGGCATGTAGGCTGTCAGGACTTCAGCATTTCAAGAGAACCCAGAAATTCTAGCTTTTATTCCAGAAATCCCAAATATGATAACTAATTAGGAGAAAGAAAAGTCAAAATCCTGTGTGTGAGCCAACATGGTTTTAAGCCTGAACTATACTACTCTTTTGGAAGTGAGTCCTTCTCAGACTCCTCATTACTTGAATTCTAGGCATGAGCCACCATGCCTGGCTTCAGGTTGAGTTAAGATTTCATGCAACCCAGGCTGGTTCTGAATCTCTCGTCTTCCTGCCTTTGTTTCCTCATTGCTGAGATCTCAGGAGCATGCCAGCATGCCTGGCTTATTCAGGGCTGAGGATCAAACTCAGGGCTTCATCTACTCATGAATTATTCTACCAACTGTACTACTTCCTCAATCCCCAGCTTTCAGCCTATTGCAGAATCACGGGCATTCTCTGATGACATAGCCCGCTGAATGTACCATCCATTCCTAAGGGGAGAGAACAGTCATATTATTTTAACTTTATGGAATAAAGATCCTGGGATTAGGATTAAAGTTTAGAAGGTGATCATTATATATTCTCACTAAGGTCTTCCCTTGGCATAAAACAAAAATTATGACTGTAACACACAAGATTTATTGGATAATTTTTTTAACTGCATGATTAAAATTTATTCTAAACTATATCTATATTGTGTGTGTTTTGTGTGTGTGTGTGTGTGTGTGTGTGTGTGTGTGAGTGTATTTAAATGTGAAATGCTCCCACTCAGGCTTGTGTGTTTGGACACTTGATCCCCAGATGGTGGCACTATCAGAAAGTTGTGGAGCCTTTTGGAGGTGGCGGCTGGTTAGATGAAGTGAGTCACTGGGGTTGGGCCTTGAGGTTTTATAGGCTGGCTCCTCATCCTGTTCTCTCTCTGCTTCCTGGCTATAGATGCAGTGTGACTAGCTACGTCATGCTCCTGCTGCCATGCCTGCCCCACCAAGAGGGGCCAGATCCCTGCTTAAACTGTGAGCTGAAATAAAGCCTTTCTTCCCTGAGTCGTGTACCAGGCATTTTGTCATAAAATGAGAAGGTAAATGCAATATGTTTCAGAATTCTATTTTGAGTTCTCTCTCTTTCCCTCTCCCCCCTCCCCTCCCCCTCCCCTCTCCCTCTTTCTCTCTCTTTGTGTTTCACTAGGGAGGGAACATACTAAACACTCTCCCCACTAAACTATATCCATAGGCTTAAAATAATTTTTAAAAATGTTCTTTCTTTCTTTAAGTACACTGTAGCTGTATTCAGACACACCAGAAGAAGGCATTAGATCTCATTACAGATAGTTGTGAACCACCATATGGTTTCTGGGAATTGGGCTCAGGACCTCTGGAAGAGCAGTCAGTGCTCTTAACCACTGAACCATCTCTCCAGCCCCGAATAATAATTTGGTTTTTTTTGAGACACAGTGTCACTCAGTTGCCCTGGTCAGTCTTGAACTCATTCTGTGCCCAAAGCAGAACTTGTATTTTCATTTCCCCTTCCTTAGCCTTTCAAGCAGCTGGAAATACAGGCCCATTTGTTCTGGGCATATGTTTTTAAATTTACATAGTTTCATTTAGAAATGTTTTAACAATGCAGAGAAACTATACTTTCTAGAAAACAGATGCTGTTGGCTGAGACATCATCGTTTACCCTAAAAGGGAGGCGTGGAGATGACTCACAAGATGAAAGACTTCAACGCTTGAGTGGCAGGAGCTTCCCAAGGATGGCACTGGCTCTAAATGAGAAGTAGCCCTTGTCATCTACAGCTACTTTGCTGTCTCCATATGCTGGGAGGAGGACTTTGTCTCTGACTGTCACACTAACTGGCTGGATCTCCTCACCCTTTCCTGTAGAGCCTGATCCTGCTGTCTCCATATGCTGGGAGGAGGACTTTGTCTCTGACTGTCACACTAACTAACTGGCTGGCTCTCCTCACCCTTTCCTGTAGTGCCTGATCCTGCTGTCTCCATATGCTGGGAGGAGGACTTTGTCTCTGACTGTCACACTACCTGGCTGGCTCTCCTCACCCTTTCCTGTAGAGCCTGATCCCACAGCTACTACTGATGCTTGCCATGGTTTTCCTAGACGTTCTTCTAGAGGCATAATGCCACCTTTAATCGCAGTTTCAACTGCACTGCGTTTAACAAATGTTCTGTTTTAGTGGAGGAAGCACTCTGCTTGCCCTGACAGGAGTCCCCACAGCCACTGCTCTTGGGACTCTGTGCCTTAGCCGCCATTGCCGGAAGAATCCATCAGTCTGGCTGAAAAGGCTGGCTGCCTAGCACAGTCCAGCACACGGTGCTGTTGTCACTTTGTACTTTTTTAGGGAAGTGGGTTTGGTAAGATTGCTACTGGGGAGTAGGATCACTGTTCTTTGTTAGGAAATTTTTCTGCAGGGATAGTACAATTTTTAAAGTAAAGACCTCTTGTGATTATGTCTACTGTAAATAGATCTAGATATGATTTGTTGCTATGAATATATATCTCCTACATGCTAATCTGCATAATAGCAGAGGGGAGAAGTTGAATTTTCCATTTTCCTTTTTTTTTCAGTTTTTTTTCAAGACAGGGTTCCTCTGTGTAGCCCTGGCTGTCTTGGAACTCGCTCTGTAGACCAACCAGGCTTGCCTTGAACTCAGAAATCTGCCTGCCCCTGCTTCCCAAGTACTGAGATTAAAGGCACATTTTCTTTCTCAAGGGGAGGGGGAAGCAAAAGTTAAAGTTTATTTGCCAAAACATTATGAAAAAAGTACTAATATTTGAGATAATTGTCTTCTATCAATCTATATGTTCAACAGATATGTGTTGATTGCGATCTCTGTGATAACCCACATATCTTCTATACCTTCATGAACCTTTTATATTAGTGAGAAAAAAAAATTAAGGACCCAGGCATAGCGGCACTCACCTTTAATCCCAGCACCCGGGAGATGGAGGCAGGTGGATTTGAGGCTAGCCTTGTCTACACAGCCAGCTTTAGGACAGCTACAGAGAAATATAGAGACCATGCATTTCAAGAAAGAGAGAGAAAATTACGTCTTGCATATACATAAGTGAATATGTGATCAAGGCAACGTTGGGTTGGCTGCTTGAATCCCAGTGATTGAGAAGAACCAGTCACTCTTCTGAAAGGGGCTGAGCTTGAGCAAAGGTCTTAGGTGAGAAGGTTTTCAAAGAACAGACAAACCCATGTGGCTGAAGGGTAGTGACTCAAAGAGAGAGAGAGAGAGAGAGAGAGAGAGAGAGAGAGAGAGAAGGAGGAGGAGGAGGAGGAAGAGGAGGAAGAGGAGGAGGAAGAAGAGGTTGGGCAGAAAGAAAAGTGACATGTAGGCTTTGACAGACCTTGGAAGAGTTTAAAGGGTTTAGACAAGAATGTACTGTTCTCAAGAAGTAAGTACTATCTCTTAAAGCACTGTGGAGAAGGGATGATTGCTGGACCGGTGTGTGTGTGGGGGCAGGACACTCGTGAGAAAGGACGGTGTTGGTTGTAAGAGAGTGAGGTAGAGACAGATAGATTGAATCTGGAGGTAGAACCCACAGGTGGATTAGATACGTGGGATGAAGGAAGGTCACAGCTGACTCACAAGGTTTCAGTTGAGCAACCAAGCACATACTGTTTACTGAGATAAGGACGGAGAGAATGTAGAGTAGGTTGCAGAGAAATAGATGCTAAGGCACAGTCAGGTGTCTATAGATCTATCAGGTAGTTTCTGGATCAGGGAAAAGGGTGAAGGTAGAGTTCAGAGTTGGTAGTTGGCTTATGGTGAGGGAAAGACTGTCACATCTCTGTCAGCGAAGGGAGGAGCTCTGGAGCAACAGCTGTAGTTAGGAGACTTCTGGCGGACGTGACGCATGAGCTCCAGGCGTCCTTGCTCACTGCCTGGCAGTATGACTACTGATGGAAACCATGACTCTGGCTCTCAGGTTGAGGTGGACTCTGAAGCAGGCAATAGGAGGAAGCTGTGAGCTAAGCCCGTGTCTCCCAGCTAGGCCCCAGACGCCAAGCTCCACATCCCCCAGAGAAAGCTTTGTGTGGCAGCTGCACTAGTCAGACTTTGCGTCAGCGTGGCCCAAGGGTCTGAGAGAACAACTTAGGGGAGCAGAGGTTGATCTGGACTCACAGCTCCAGAGCTGTTGGTTCTCCATGGTGGTGAGGGCATGGCAGAGCGGAACAGTTCACATCATGGTAAGAGTAAAAAGAGACAGGAAGACAGAGAACGTCCATATGAAGAAACAGCCTCAGAGAAGTGGAAATGGAGGGCAGATTTACAGCGAGTTTGAGTAAAAGAAGGGTGGGTTCGTAGAGAAAGGTGAATGACCTAGATCAGCACGTTGTTCTTCAGTGACAACTTCCTGAGAGGGAGGACTCGGAGATGAGGAGTAATCAGGAAGCCTGGACAACTTGGGAGCAGGAGGTCTTGCGCAAGCGTGGTGGCTCATGCAAGGAAGTCTATTAAGAAACACAGCATTCAATCTTTATATGCCCCAGTACCGGGGAACGCCAGGGCCAGGAAGTGGGAGTGGGTGGGCAGGGGAGCAGGGTGGGGGGGAGGGGAGAGGGAACTTTTGGGATAGCATTAGAAATGTAAATTAAGAAAAAAAAAATTTTTTTTTTTTTTGGTTTTTCGAGACAGGGTTTCTCTGTGTAGCCCTGGCTGTCCTGGAACTCACTTTGTAGACCAGGCTGGCCTCGAACTCAGAAATCCGCCTGCCTCTGCCTCCAAAAAATTGGAAAAAAAAAAAAAAAAAAAAAAGAAACACAGCATTCGCCGGGCGTGGTGGCACATGCCTTTAATCCCAGCACTTGGGAGGCAGAGGCAGGCAGGCCAGCCTAGTCTACAAAGTGAGTTCTAGGCAGCCAGGGCTATACAGAGAAACCCTGTCTCCAAAACAAAACAACAACAACAACAAAAAACAACAACAGAAAGAAAGAAAGAAAGAAAGAAAGAAAGAAAGAAAGAACGAACGACAGCATTCTATTTACCGTTAAAAGGGCAGGATGAAGTCAGCTGGAAGTAACCAAGCAATGTTGCACAAAGGTGACTCAGGCTATCTCATGGGCATCACAGAGCAGGCACACAGAGGCCTTGGGACTGATAACCAGGGCCCCTGTGTGGGGAAGACTTAGGTTCCCAGCATTCAACATATGAAGTTCCCCAAGTCCCTGGCCCCAGGCTATTGCCATGGTGTTCCTGGTTTTAGACCAGGAACTATGTTCCTTTTCGGTATATCAGGGCCCCAGGGAAAGTCTTGAGTTAGCCTGGCTCTGAACAGAAACTTTTCAATAAATTTCAACACTAGTAGGGCTGGCTAGTTAAGAGCACTTGCTCTCGCAGAGCCTAGTGTCAGGTTCCCAGTACCCTCATAGTAGTTCATAATCATCCAAAACTCCAGTTCCAGTGACTCAGATGCCTGCTTCTGAACTCCTTGGGACCAGGAATGCATATGATACACAAACTTACATGCAGACTAAATACTTAAAATAAGAGAAACAAATCTAAAGATGGAAGAGAACATGTTATGCTTTTCAAAGGATGAGAGTTTGACCCCCAACACCCACATCAGACATTCATTCACACCTGTCTGTGACTCCAGACGCAGAATGATCCAATAGCTCTGGCCTCCATGGACACCTGCACTCACATACACTCCCACAAATGCACATGCATAACTGGAAATAATTATCAAAAAGAATTATACAACACCTGTGAGTGGTGACTCATGCCTGTAAATTTGGTACTCAGGAAGCTGAGGCAGGAGGATTACCTCAACTATTTTGTAAATTGTTTTGTAATTTTTTTTTTGATACAAGGTCTTACCATGTAACTATGGCAGACCTAGAACTCACTCTGTAGACCAGGCTGACCTTGAACTCAGAGATCTGCCTGTCTCTGTCTCCCAAGTGCTAGGATGAGTCAACATATTTGGCAATTTTTGTGGTGTGAATTTTAAAATTGTATTTTACTTATTATTATTAGTATTAGTTTTAGGCATGTGTGTGTGTGTGTGTGTGTGTGTGTGTGTGAATATAAATGCTACAGTTTATAGGTGGAGGTCTTTCTTAGAATTACTGCTTAGGGCTTTATTGCTGTGAAGAGACACCATGACCAAGACAACTCTTATATTTACTTTTTTTTTTTTCCTGGTTTTTTTGAGACAGAGTTTCTCTGTATAGCCCTGGCTGTCCTGGAACTCACTTTGGAGCCCAGGCTGGCCTAGAGGCAACTCTTATAAAAGAAAACATTTAATTGGGGCTGGCTTACAGTTTCAGAGGTTCAGTCCATTATCAGAATTATGGGAAGCATGGCAGCCTGCAGGCAGACAGGGTGCTGGGGAAGAACTGAGAGTTATATATCTTGATTTGAAGGCAGCAAGGAGGGGACTGGATTCCACACTGGGTAGAGTTTGAACATAGGAGACATCAAAGCCCATCTCCACAATGACACACTTTTTCCAACAAGGCCATACCTACTCCAATAAGGCCACACCTCCTAATAGTGCCACTCCCTATGAGCCAAGCATTCAAACACATGAATCTATGGGGGCCAAACCTATTCAAACCACCAGTTACTATTGCTGCAATGGAACACCATGACCAAAAGCAAACTGGGGAGGAAAGGGTTTATTGGCTTGCACTTTCACATTACTATTGATCATTGAAGGAAATCAGGGTAGGTACTCAGACAGGACAGGAACTTGGAGGCAGGAAATGAAGCAGAAGCCACGGAGGGGTGCTGCTCACTGGCTTGTTCCTCATGGCTTGTTCAGCCTGCTTTCTTATAGAACCCAGGGCCATCAGCTCAGGGGTGGCATCACCCTCAGTGGTCTGAGCCCCTCCCCCACAATCACTAATTAAGAAAATGCTCTACAGACTTGCCTACAGCTTGATCTTGTGGAGACATTTTTCTCAAATAAGAGAAAATGACTTTGCTTGTATAAACTACCATGTGGTTGTTGGGATTTGAACTCAGGACCTCTGGAAGAGCAGTCAGTGCTCTTAACCACTGAGTCATCTCTCCAGCCCTACATTATAGAAGATTTAAGCATGCAGAAAAATTGAAAGAGCCGGGTGTGGTGGCGCGCACCTGTAATCCCAGCACTCGGGAGGCAGAGGCAGGTGGATTTCTGAGTTCAAGGCCAGCCTGGTCTACAAAGTGAGTTCCAGGACAGCCAGGGCTATACAGAGAAACCCTGTCTCGAAAAATAACGCCCCCACCCTGCAAAAAAAAAAAAGAAAAGTTGAAAGAATTTTGTACTTTATGTTACTACACAAATTTTGTAATCACATTTCTTTACTTAATAGGAAGGGATTTTTATATTATGGGAGGTATTCTGTGGTACCATATTCACAGGCCTGGTTGGTGACTCTACAGGTAGAGGATAACAGGAAAGGAGAGGAATATCCAAAGACAGGAGTGGAGCCATTGGGTAACAGAAACCAAGTCAGTATGAGCAGAGGGACTGCTTTTTAGGTTACACGTGTGCAGAAAGAGGAAAGGATTAGCAAGTCCGGAGGCTCTGCAGATTTGAAACTGAGATACGGTGATCATGGTGCTATTACCTAACCAACCACTCAGGCCGGTTCTTCCTTGTTAATGGAACCCAAATTTGGTGTGGAGGTAGCAATGTAGAAAGAAATTAATTATGATTGACCCAAGCCAGTCATGACTATTGCCTTCCCCTTTGTGGGACACTGGCTATCCTAGGATACCCAGAAGTGAAGAGAATGATTAGCAGGGCCACAGTGAAAGTCCTGTGGAAGAAAGGAAAAGAACTTTCCCAGAAAAGACCCTTGGCTGCCTTGGCTGCCCAGTTCCTGACTCCACGCTTCCTACTTTTGAGGTCAAGATTCATAATATCATCAGGAGTGTATGTAGTAGTGTATCCCTCTGATACTAGCATTTGAGAGTTGGAAGCAAGAGAATCAGAGTTCAGGGTCATCCTTGGCTACACAGGGGCTAATCTGGGCTACACATGATCCAGCTGGTATAACCCCAAATAAAGAAAACAAACAAACAAACAAACAAACAAACAAACAAACTAATGAGTGCCTTGGGTTGGGAGTGTAGCTCATTCTGAAAGCACTGTTCAATGTATGAGACTTCAAGTTCCACCCTAGCATGACCCCTCACCTCAACAAAACCAGGAGACTGACCAAACTAACATAAGGAAGTTCTCAGCTGAGGTGATTCAGGTGATCTGATAAAAATGAGAGGGAAGGGAGGACCAGAGGCACGTAACTGTGTGAGACAGACATGGAGGGTGTTGAAGGAGGAGGATGGACAGAGATGCTGAAAGGTTGCTCGGCAGAGGTTACAGTTTGGGGCGAGTGACTATGACCTTAGAGATAAAGAACTGATGACTTTTCTCCCACAGCACAGAGCACCGTTGTTTCAGATAGGGAGCACTTTGGCTTAACCCAAGGCTGAGTTTTTATCAGATGAGAGCACTGTGAGAAATAAAGGTGAGGGAGCAGATGTCTGTGTGGGAATGATTTCATGGACCAACCACAGACACTGAACTGGGTTAGGAGAAGAAAACTGATAGGATACTATTGATGCTAAAACCTGAAGGAAGCCAAGCATGGTGGTATGCATCTGGCACTCAGTATAGAGGTGGAGGCAGGAGGATCAGAACTGGGCAATGTTATAGCCAACTTAGGATACATGAATCTTGTCTCAAACAAATGAATAAATGAATAAATAAATAAATAAGAATTAATAAGTAAAGAAGGAAGAAACAACATAAAGGGATTGAGGTATTTTATTTTATTTTATTTATTTTTTTATTTCCCCAGGAATCAACTAGACTGGGACAGACTCTCCTATTTCCTCACAGACTTGCTTAATCAAAAGTTGTCTCTTGGGCTAGAGGGATGGCTCAGCTGTTAAGAACGCTGATTGCTCTTCCAGAGGTCCTGAGTTCAATTCCCAGCAACCACTTAGTGGCTCACCATCTGTAATGGCATCTGATGCTCTCTTCTGGTGTGTCTGAAGACAGCTACAGTCTACTCACATACATAACATAAATAAATAAATCTTTTAAAAAAGTTGTGTCTAATCAGGATCTTCAGAGTCAGGGAGATGGCTCAGGGAGTAAAGGTGCTTGCTGCTCAGAATTCAATGCCTGGAACCATTAAAATTGCAAGGAGAGAACAGCCTACAAACAATGTCCTCTCTGACTGCCCACTCAAATCATGCATTTATACACACACACACACACACACACACACACACAAAATTTCAACAACAACAATAATACTTTTAAATACATCAAATGGTTTGTATATTCATGGGAGACTGAGCAGTAATGGCTTAGAGAACTTGATAACAGTGAAACATTTTTTCTTTTTTGCACTAAGGATACTGACAATAGGATTTTGCATGAATTATCTAGACCTTGATTTACTCATTCACTTTCTGTAAAGGGCCAAGAATAATAATTTTCTTGTTCTATGATACTGGATGCTGAACATGCCAGAAAAGCACTCTCTCACTTTGTATTTTGAGATATTCTTGCTTAAGACCATGCAGGTCTCAAACTTGTAATCCTCCTGTCTCAGCCTCCTGAATAGCTGGGATTCCAGGTGTATGTATGCCACTGCACCTGGCTCATAATTTGTGTCTTGAGAACTGAAAAAAAAATTAATATCTTCTCTGATCTTCCATTGCAATACCATGGTAGTCAGAGATACTATGTAAAGATACTGCATATGTAATGTGTGAGCCTGGTAAACATGGCGATATGCCAACAAAATTATCTACAAAAGCAGGCAGCAGGGTGATTTGGTCTCACAGCTACAGGAGGCTGACCTTATTAGGATTGTAAGTCTTAGCTCCCATAGAGTTTGCTGTTGAGGTTTTTGTTGTTGTTTGTTTGTTTGTTTTTGTTTGCTTGTTTCTGAGTTCTTAATGTGTCTGGAGTTGTAAGCAGTCTCTACTGTCTTCGTCCATCTTTGGAACATAAAGAGCTTGCCTTTGTAACAAACTGATCAGTTGCTGTCATGTTGAATCTTGGAAGAAAAATACAGAGGGACATATTGTCACATTAAAAAAAAAAAAAACAGAATAGGTTGGGTGTGGTGGTACACACCTTTAATCCTAGCACTGAAGAGGCAAAGGCAGATAGATCTCTGAGTTCAAGGCCAGCCTGGTTTACAGAGTGAGTTCCAGCCGGGGATGTTACATAGAGAAAAGAAAAAAAAAAAAAAAGCCAGAATAGGTGGGAGATGGTGGCACAAGCCTGTAATCCTAGCAGTTAGGAGACAGAGGCAAGAGGCTTGCCACTAGTTCAAGGCCGGTTTGAGCTACATGTGAGATTCCAGGCCATTGAGGGTTACAGAGATAGAAGCTGAAACAAAACATTAGAATATATGCAATACATGTACACACACACACACACACACACACACACACACACACACACGCACACACACGCACACAGAGAGAGAGATACACACATGCACAGAGAGAGAGAGGGATACACACACACACAAACAGATACACACACACACACACACACACACACAGAGAGAGAGAGAGAGAGAGAGAGAGAGAGAGAGAGAGAGAGATGAAACAATGAACATAAAACAACCAACCACCCAGAAGCAGCTGAGTGACACCCTCTCTCCTGAGGTACCAAGTACTCTATGGGGCAGGGCTCATAGCTGCTGGTTTGCCCAGATGTTTTATTTTTCTTCTTGCCTGCCCTCCAGCAAACTCATTTTGATTTTCTTAGCTGAGCAGAGGTTTCCTTGGAAATTAAAGAATCAAATTGCCTAGTTCAAGATGAGTGATATCCCACGAAGGCAATAATCAGCTGGGGTTTCCTAGGTAACGGGCAGAGGAGAGAAGATAAACTCTATTCAGTACCATCTCTAGCACCTAATATGCCTCCGGGTTACAGGTGCAGAAATACTTTTTAACATATCCCCGTAGCACGCTATGCCAGGCACCCTCTAATTTACTCTTCACTGTCTCTGCAGCAGAAACCACTGCTGCCTAGAGGCTTGCTCATAGTTAATAATGCTAAGTAAGGGCATATTCCAAAGCGGCACATTCAATGCAGTGGACTGCCAAGGCAGGAAACAACCTGGAGCTGGTTTATTTTTTCCCAACATGATATTTTTATTGATTATTATTTGGGAATTTCACATCATGCACCCTTCACACTGACTTCTGAGTCCTCCCTAGTCTGCTCCCACCTTTGTGACTCCCCCCAGACCCCAAAGAAGAAATAAACCCAAAACCAACCAAACAAACAAAAAAACTGCCAATTTGTGTTGACCATAGACTCACTGGAGCATGGTCAGTCCCCCAGTGGCCAGTCCAGGCCCCTTAAAGAAAACTGAGTCCCCCCTCACCCTTTAATCTATTGGATTCTTGCTCATTTGACCTCTCCATTCAGACGTTGACTTATTGGTTACCTAATGAGCTGATTGGTTACTCTGCCAGAATACACACCAGGCGTAGATTCAGATAACAGATTCATGACTAGGCACAGATGCCTGGCATTTGTGAGGCAGTGTTGGGGAAGGATTCTGACCTGTGTAGTGTACTGGCTCTTCTTCCATCCCTCTCCCTATCAGGAAATTCTCCATCCTAGATAAAACCTAAGTCTCAGATTTTATAATTAAGTAATATTTCTTTTTTTTCTAAGTAATATTTCTTTCTCCTCTTAGAACCTCATGAAACACTCATGTGAGTCTGCCTTCCATGTGTTTATAGTCAGTCACATATTTTGTTTTTGTTTCATACGGCAGGCTCTTACATAGCCCAGGCTGGCCTCAGATTCCATCTACCATGTGCTAGTACTGAAGGTGTGGGGACCACCGTGCCTGTCAAGTCTAGCAATCCCAGTGTTGGAGTGGCATATCAACTCAAATCTTACATGGCTACCAATGACACTTATGATGCAGGAAATATCTCTCAATTTGAAATTTAGTGTCCCTATACCATATTACTTTTATCATCCCCAAGTGTCATTATGTTCAACCTGTTCATTTTCTTTTTTTTTTTTTTTTCCTCGAGACAGGGTTTCTCTGTATAGCCCTGGCTGTCCTGGAACTCACTTTGTAGACCAGGCTGGCCTCGAACTCAGAAATCCGCCTGCCTCTGCCTCCCAAGTGCTGGGATTAAAGGTGTGTGCCACCATGTCCGGCTCCTGTTCATTGTCTTATATGTCTCTACATATGACAGGATGCATGATATGTCTCCTTCTGTCCTCCCTCCGTCCCTCCGTCCCTCCGTCCCTCTGTCCTTCCGTCCCTCCGTCCCTCCCTCCTTCCATCCTTTTAGTACTGAAGACTGGACCAGGGCCTTGAATACAGCAGGGATACTCTCTACCACTGACTACATTCCTCGCCCTAGCTGCTCTTTTTATCATTTTTTCCCTGTAAGAACTGCTCTTCTTTGCTTTTCTTTAGTGCTGTTTGGTGGGAGAATTGGAGTCAGGGTCTCACACTGTTCCCTGGGCTGACCTCAAACTTAAAGTTGATTCTTCTGCTTCAGTCTCCCAAGTGCTTGGATTAAGAGCCACTACTCCCGGCTTTTATCCTCATGGCCTTCTGAAGTGCTGTGCTCTGCCGCCTCCTAATCCGGGAGCTTGCTGTTTACTACTTGTCCAGCCTGTTTTTCTTGTCTTCACCATGCCCTTCACCCCAGAAGGGTGTCGTCACCTCAGTCACCATACTCCTGTTCGATATCTTCTTCCTTTAATTACATCATTGGATGGATTCCACCTTCTCGTTTGCCAGGTTTTACTCATCTGCATTGGATTTCTATGAATCATACAGACAGATCAGCACCAGGGTTTCTAAGGTTTGCCCTTAGAAAAGCTATGCCCAGTTTTTGTGCCCCAATCACATGGTATTTGCCCTTGTGATAGATTAATAGGTAATAAAAATGTTCAAGGCAGCTCCTGGCTTTAATATGCTAATAGTCTCGTATCTTGTTTTTGTTTCACAAGGCAGGTTCTTACATAGCTCAGGCTGGCCTGGAATTCCAGAGTCTTTTGCTTCCATCTACCATATGCTAATACTGAAGGCGTGGGGACCACCGAGCCTAGTGAGTCCAGCGATTCCCACAGTGTTGGGGTGGAATATCAACTCAAACCTTACATGGTTACTAACGATTCTTATGATGTAGGTGATATCTCTCAAGTTGAAATTTAGTGTACCTATAACATAATCTTTTATCCCCCTCAAGTGTCATTACATTCAACTTGTTCTTTTTTTTTTTTAAACATATGTCTCTGCTCTTAATCCCTCAGTGGAGGCAAAGCCACAAAACAAAAAAAATGGACAACATTCTAAAACACAAAAGGAGCTTAGCTTTGGGATATTATTCTAAGTAAGTGGACGAGAGGTGTGGTTAAGAGTTAAAATCTAGAGGCTGAGGTCTGGTTTAGTCACCATCCCAAGAATGGCCGAGTTACTACAATGTGACTGACACTTTTTTATTGACTGGCTATACTGTAAGTGTGTGCGTGTGTGTGTGGAGGGGCTGTTACTGACCCCATTTTATACACAAGGAAATGGAAGCATAGTGCTCTGATACCTTCTTTAGGATGGGTTAGAAAATTTGAGTGTTGCAAGAGAGAAGACTGATCTCTAATGGTGCACACAACCATTAGCCCATGTTGTGTCTTGCTAACAGTGGTTTCCATCACAGTTTACCCTCCCCTGGATCCGTGGGTTCTTCATTTGTAGATTCAACCAACTAGAGATAGAATGAGGCAGAGAGCGAGCGAGAGTGCTACGCGCCAGCATTCATCTCTCTCTGCTTCGTGATACCCTGTGACCAGCTGCCTCAAATTTCTGCTGCGGTGAAGCACACCCTTAAACTGTGAGCAAAACAAACAACCCCAAACCAAACCAAACCAAACCCCTCTTCCTTCTTTAATTGCTTTTCTTAGTATTTTTCATTGCAGCAAAGAGACCAGTCAGTACACAACCCAGGACCTTTTTCTTTTTCTTTTTCTTTTTTTGGTTTTTCGAGACAGGGTTTCTCTGTGTAGCCCTGGCTGTTCTGGAACTCACTCTGTAGACCAGGCTGGCCTCGAACTCAGAAGTCTGCCTGCCTCTGCCTCCCAAGTGCTGGGATCAAAGGCGTGCACCACCACTGCCCGGCTAGGACTTTTTCTTTAGGTTGAAACAAACAAACAAACAAACAAACAAACAAACACCCTAAAAATCAGTCAGGTGAGAGTAACTAAAGGCACTCATGCTTCAAAACCAGCTCCAAGGCTCTAAAGCTTTTCTACCCTCCAAGCATGTACAAAATGCCCCACGGTTAAAATGTTGTTAATGTTAAATGTGTTGAAGATGTCTTGACTCCACGGGGCAGAGAAGAAAAAGCTGTATCTGAGAGATAGATGCTATTAAGTCACTGGGACTCAGGGACCACGATAAGGAGGGTGGGGTACGTTAAATACCAGTCTGAGTCCCTGCAAGAAAGAAGCTCTCCAAGGATTCACAAGAGGGCTACCACTTTTTTCTCCACCACTGTGGGCGTTGCAGGCGCATGTCAGAGACCAAGAGCCTGGCAAACCCTAAGATTTTGTGGGGGATCCCCGGGCATCACTTCACCCTCCTAAACCATGCACTACGAGCTAGACTAGAACAGCAAGGGAAGGAAGAGGCGCGGCTTCCTCACGCTTCGGAGAGCGCCACGTCCCTCTTGGCTAGGTCTTCCAGAAGCGCCTTCGCGTAGGCGCGTCCCTGGACCAATTCACCAATAGGCGTCCTCCGCGATCCGGAGCTGGACCAATTAGCGGCTGTTGGGGGAGGAGGCAGTCACCATGGCAACCAGGAGGCGGGCACGCATTAGGCTGTGGATCAGAGCAAGGCAGAGAGGGCCGTGGGCAGGGAAAACTGGTGTGCTCGCGGCGGGCATCAGTCGGCTTAGCCTCGCGCGTGGGGACCCTGCAGAGAAGGTCAGTGGCGCGGAGCTGGGTGTAGATCCCAGCCTCGAGGAGGCTGGACGGGTCACTGGAGAAAGGGCGCAGGTCTGTTCTTGCCTTGCCCTGCCCTGGTTGTGAGCATGGAGGGCCGAGTTCTGGGCGGGCAAGGTTGGGGAGGGTCTCCCAGCTGAAGCCGGAGGCGTCGGATCCACTCCACCACTCTTCTAGCTACAGAGCACCTGAGCTTTTCTTCCGGGTGGGTAGCACGAGCAGGCAGAGTAGGTGCTGGACCCAGACTGGGGCGGGGTCCGTGGGCGAGGGGCTCGCCCACTGGTGAGGTATCTGGACCTATCGATTCCGGGCTGATGCCCCGCGGTCCCCCCCCCCCCCCCCGAGTTGTGGAGCAAAGCTAGGCCCAGGAACACAGCTCTTCCCCGGGGTATGTGAAGCCAGCATCTGCCACTAAGGACAAAGTTCCTGCCAGCTGTAGTATCGTTTGCTCCAAAGTGACAAATTAGGCGAAAGAGGAGCCCTTTCGATTTAGGGGGAAGAGAAAACTGTTACTTTCTTGTTGCACCTGCTGAATGTTACCTCAGTAGGCTGGTGTGGTTATTGTGGTTGATAGAGACAGTGGTCTTACCAGACAGTTATTTTGCAAAATCAGAAAGGGGTGGGTGGGAGAGAGAATGAAATTGAACAGGAACCCTTGTTCTGATGACTTACACCTTTTACACGGGTTAATGTACCTTTTTACACAATTGAATGCAGAGTGCTATCATCTAAGTTTCTTATTTAAGAAACTTTGTGGATAAATAATATAAATTTTATCCCCCTCCGCAATCATCCTGATTTTGACAAAAGGCAGGAAAGTGGTGACTCACACAATATCAGCTGTTAGGGGAACCTGAGGCAGGAGGATACGGGGCTTAAATGAAAATATTTGTTATAGTGAGTTATGGTTAATTTTGGGATTTCCCTACTGGAAAACTTAAAATGTTGAGATGATTGTCCCAAAGAATAGTCAAGAGGTGATAGTATTGTATCAGGCATTTGGACCAGGTAGCCTTTGGCTATTTAAATTGCGTCTTAAGGTCTTCCCTGGCTGGTTTTGTGAAGTAATTGGACTTGAGTGAGTAATGCTCAGATTATTTTATCTTGGAAATTGTATCAGGAGTTTTCCTCACATAAGCTGTGTTATGGTTCTATAAAACTCAAATTCAACAAATAATGGGCTATGTTCCAACACATGTTCCTTGGTTAACACAATTAACAGGGTTGAACATTAAAATAATGGAAATTTAGGATGACAAGTGAAATCTCAGATAGTATCACTCTAGTTATTAGGTGAGCATAGGACTCTCCATCATTGGCTTTGTCTGATGTGGGTCAAAAATTCATTTCCAAGAGCCATCTAGATGACTCTGTGGATAAAGGCTCTTGCAGCCAAGCCTGATGTCCCTTTGAGTTTGGTCCCAGTGACCCATATGGTAGAAGGGGGCACCAGCTTCTCCAAGTTGTCCTTTAAAACATCCATAAATACATTTTAACAATTCCTCCCTGCCTCCTGTGGGTTTACAGATGCTGTTCTTAGGCTATTTTCATTTACCCACCACTCTGTGGTGGAGTCCCTGTTGCATTTACTCTCCTCTGTTCCCCAAGGTACTTACTGTTCATTTCATACAGTGTGTGTGTGTGTGTGTGTGTGTGTGTGTGTGTGTGTGTGTGTAGGCTAGAGGCCCATTTCAGGTGTCTTCAATTACTTTCCACCTTATGTTTTGAGACCTGGAACTCACCTATCTGGCCAAGGATCTCTAGGGATCCTCCAGTCTCCACCTTCCTAGTGCTGGGATTATATGCATCTGGCCTGCCTGGCTTTTTATGTGGGTGTCTGTGATCCAGACTCAGAGCCTTATGCTTACGTGACAAAATTCACTGACAGCCATCTCCTTAACCTCTGTTTCCTAACCACCATCCCTCCAACCCCTCACACATTTTTTTTAATCCTTTCAGTATACTTTTTGTTTGTTTGTTTAAGACAGGGTAGACTCAGATTCAATATGTAGCCCAGGTTAGCCTGGATTTTACAGCAGTCTTTCAGTCTAAACCTTCTAGTGCTGGCATTACAGATGTCGACATGACTTTTGCCAAGTTCGTTTAGGTTCACTAAATACAAAGTAAAATGAAATCATAAGAAGGCAATTAGGACATTTTTCAAATCAGTAGTAATTGATTATGGGTGTTAGTTCTAGTGTCTTTGTTTTAGGATATGTTGTGTGTATCACTGCAGACAGTGATAGAATAATGTATGTTAAACTTGTGTCCTACTTCCTAAGGACCCTTTTAGTGACTGCTGTCTGCAAAATATTTCTTGAGTATTTGGGAGTTGGAAGGATCAAGTGCTAGTTTTTAAAACACATTGAAGGGCTGGCAAGATGCCTCTGAGGGTGAAGGTGCTTGCTGTCAAGCCTGATGTCCCAAGTTCAATCTCATAACCCATGTCAAGGTGGAAAAAGAACCAACTCCCCCAAGTGTTTCTCCGACTTTTACTTAAGTGTCATGGAGCTCGTGTGCACACACATGAAGTAAATACATAAATAAGTAAAACACAAAACATGTGTTGAAAATAATTCATACTTATTTAATTTTTTTGAGGCAGAGTTTCATGTAGCCCAGGCTGTCCTGAACTCACTGTGTAGCCAAGTTTGACCTCAAACTTAAGGCAATTCTCCTGACTAATTCTCCTGAATTCTGGGATTCAGGAGACACCACATCCTATTTTAATCCAATTTTATAGTTAGGAAAATCAAGACTCAGAAAATCAAGTTTCAGACTAAGAATGGAGCTCTATCTTAGCATTCATTCAATTCCCAGCACCCAGAAAAAAAAAAAAAAAGGAAGAGAAGTGCAAGTAACTGTCAAGTGAAGGAAAGAGGCTCAGGGTTCAATGTGCCGTTTCTTTGTTTGTTTTTACCATGTTGTATTGAAGTCATGTACAAAATGTAACCTGCATCTTCTCTTCTCTTCTCTTCTCTTCTCTTCTCTTCTCTTCTCTTCTCTTCTCTTCTCTTCTCTTCTCTTCTCTTCTCTCTCTCCCTCTCTCTCTCTTAGAGATTTTATTTGTTGTATGTATATGAGTACACTGGTACATCAGACACACCAGAAGAGAGCATCAGACCCCTTTACAGATGGTTGTGAGCCACCATGTGGTTACTAGGAATTGAACTCAGGACCTCTGGAAGAACAGTCAGTGCTCTTAATCACCGAGCCATCTCTCTAGCTCCCCCCCACCCCCAGACAGTCTTATATTAAATACACTGCCCAAAGACATGCGTTACTAAAATTTGAAGAGGTTTGATTTGCTTATTTTCTTTTCAGACTGCATAGAAATACTTTCACCATTGAATTTAACCATGTACATCCTGTCTTACATAACGGAGTTTCAAAGAAGGCGTTGAAATGAACTGAGTTTTAGATCTGTGGCAGGGAGAGATGGCTTAGTGCTAAGAGCACTTGCTGCTCTTGTAGAGGAGCTGGGTTCAGGTCCTAGAACCCATATTAGGTTGGTCACAACTGCCTATAACTTCCAACTTCCATTTCAGTGGCTCTGATACCCTTCTCTGGCTTCCATAGGTACCTACATGCATATGGTGCACATACAAATAAGTAGGCACATACACATATAATTAATAATAATAATAATAATAATAATAAATAGCAGCATATCTGTGACAAACAGGTCAAGTTAGTTAAAGATCATTATAATATTTATTTTTGTATGTATGTGCCATGGCATTCATGTGGAAGGTCAGAGGACAACTTTCAGAAGTTAGTTCATTTCTACCATGTGGCTCCTGGGTCTCAGGTTTGCCAAGCTTGGTGCCAAGCCCCTTTACTCATTAATTCATCCTATCATCTCCAAGTTAACTGTTTTCAGTAGTGGTAAGTAATTATAAAGAAATATTTAAGTTAAGAATTTGTTAATTGTTTAGTCTTTCTTTCTTTCTTTCTTTCTTTTCTTTCTTTTCTTTCTTTTTTCTTTTGGAAATAGTCTCATTTTGCCCAGGTTGGCCCCAGACTTACTATATAGCTAAAAATAGTCTTGATCCTTCTGTTTTCTACCTCATGCTGGATCAACAGGTAGGTAGTACCATACCTGGCTTCCCAGCTAAGGATTAAACAGAACCAGTTGTCCTTGGAGCTGGATAGCTCCCTTGAGGTTAAGGGTACTTATTGCTCTTGTAGGGGACCTGGCTTGGTCCTCAGTACCCTCCAGTATTACTCCAATTTTGGTCTCCAGGACCAACAGGGATGCAGATGGTGCACATGTGTACTTACATGCAGGCACCCACATATACACATAAAAACAAATGCATTTTTTTTTTTTAAAGAAGACGTTACCTATGTCTAAGCCAATGGTCTGTTGCTAGGAAGAGACACCATGACTGTGGCAACTCTTATACAGGAAAACATTTAATTGGGCCTTGCTTACAGTTCCAGAGGTTTAGTCCAGTATCCTGGTGGGGAGCATGGTATCAGGCAGGCAGATGCTGGAAAAGGAGCTGACAGTTCTACATCTGGATCTACATGCAGCAGCAAGAGAGAGCCACTGGGCCTGGCTTGGGCTTTTGAAAACTCAAAGCCTACCCCTAGTGACACACTTCTTCCTGTAAGGCCATACCTCCTAGTCCTTTTAAATAGTGCTATTCCATAAGCATTTAAATGTTTGAACCTAAGGGAGCCATTCTCATTCAAACCACTACACTGTATATCTTAAAGTTTATCTGTTTGCTGAGAAAGCCAAATGCTCTTATCCTGAGTTCTTTCCAGGGCAGAACAACTTAGCCATTGTACACATGATCTGTTTGTTCTGGCCTTTGTCTATTTTATCAGTATCTTGAGAGGTCATAAAAGTTGGATACTCTTTTTTTTTTTTTTTTTTTTTAGAGATTTTCGAGACCTGATCCTCTTCATAGCCCCAGCTATCTTGGAACTCAGTATGTACACCAGGCTGGCCTTGAACTCACAGAGATCCTCCTGCCTCTGTCTCTAGTGCTAGGATTAAAGGCATGGACCACCAAGTCCTGCTAATTTGATACTTTTCTTTCATACTATTTTCATACTATGTATTTAATAGCACACATTCTTGTGTTTTTCCCAGATAAATAAGAATGCATTTATAATTCATTGTTATATTTAATCTCTCTTTCTCCATTTAGAATACACCAGTCAGTTTTCAAGGGAAAAACCTGGGCCAGGAGCCAAGCCCTGATCTCCACAAACTTAATATTGTGTAGATTATTTTACCACCTGAGATCTCAGTGGCCTCATCTGTGCAAGAAAGAGAAAACTTAAAAAAAAAACCTTGGCCTGTCTGAAGGTAAGTGTTCAGTGAAGAATTGTCTTCTGTGACAGACAGAAACCAACTATGGCACCTAGCAGCAAATAAACACCAGGAAGAGACCAGGGGGAAAGGAAGGAAAGATAGAGTCTCACTATGTAGCCCAGGCTGGTCTAGAACTCACTATGTGGCTGTGAGCTGGCCTTGAGCTGACAGCAATCCTTCTGCCTCAGCCACCTGTGTGATGGGGTAGAGGCATTTATTACCATACCCTAATTAAAGTAATTTTTCTTTTAAAAAATATTTTACTCATTTATTTATTAGTGTGTATATGTGTGTGTGCACATGTTTGTGTGTGTGTCCTCAGAGGCCAAAGGAATCTGATGCCCTTGCAGCTGGAATTGCAAGTGATTGTGAATCACCTAACATGGGTGTTGAGAATGGAACTTGGGTTAAGAACAGTGTGTGCTCTTAAGCACTGAGCCATCTCTCCAGTCCCTAAAAAAATTCTGCCTTTTAAATTTAAATTTTAGTTTAGTTTATGTGTATTGGTGTGTTTTGCCTGCATTCATGTCTGTGCACCATGTGTATGCCTGGTGCCCTCAGAGTCCAGAAGAGGGTGTCAGATGCCCTGGAATAGAGTTACAGGCGGTTGTGAACAGCCGCATGGATCACATGGATGCTGGGAATTGAATTGGGGTTCTATGGAAGAGCAGCCAGGGTTCTTAGGGCTGAATCATCTCTCCAGCCCCTAAAAGAGTTTTTGAAGTCATAGTTTATAATAGGCAACTGGACTTCATGAAGGTGACTGCAGCCTCACCTTCTAGTTCTTGATCTGTTGCCCCTAAGGTTCCTCTGGTCTTCAATGTCCAAGATGGCTTCTAGACCTCCACTGTTACCGTGGGGTTCCAGGCAGCCAGGCAAAGGCAAAGAAGAACGCACTCTGTCTGTCTGGAGACTCCCTGAACCAAAGCTCAGGCTTCAAGGAAACATGGCTGAATGGATGGGCTTTATGCTACCAAGGAGGAAGGAATGATTTGGCTATCAGTTGGAGAAACAGAACTCTCTGCCGCCGATAGAGCTTCCCTCCACTCCTTTCTGAGCTTGAGGCCCTTAGAAGGGACTCAAACCGCCTCGGTGATGGGAGCAGACTTTCTGGTCTGACCACTGCCTGGAGATAGAGGTAGTCTGTGTGCTGAATTTCATTTCTGCTATTTTCTCAGGTCGTTTCTTTCTCCTAATTTTTTTTTTTTTGAAACGGGATCTTGCTGGTCTGGAACTCAAAATCTAGCCAAGCTGTTGAACTAGTCTGCCTCTGGAGTTGTGATTATAGGCATGTGCCCTTGTGCCTGGCCCTGCTTTTCTTCTGTTCTATGATTCATTATAAAGGCACTTTCCTCTTGTTTGGAGATTTGTTCTGGTTGTTTAAAAACAACCACCCATGAATGTTCAGTGGATGTTTGTTGTGCAGAGGCAAGCTGACACGTATGAAGCGGCAGGCCTATCTGGAAGCAAGACACTAGAACGATAGAGACCTTTCCCCAAGATTGCCGCTTAACCAGTCATCAGAAGTGACTGTTGATGAGTGTGACCCCTCTTGGTGTAGTCTTTGTATTCAGGATAATCACACAGGACATGCGTTTGCCTAGCTTGCTAGTTGAAAGGAATTGATTGTCTAAAGTCACTTAGTTCTTACCTGGCATGAAAGATTTTCTACTGCCTGTTGCATAACTTACTTAAGTATACCAGTTCAGGGGTCAGTATTAGGAGTTGAAACCAGGCCCTCACACATGCTCCTCAGACCCTCTATACGGGGCTACCTATATACTCCCAGCCCCAGGGCATGACAGTATTTCTTTTCAGATTTTTCCCTGTAAATATTTACAGACATACCATATTTTCTCACTTAAAATAGTTCAGATGACCAGCTCTGATAGGACACAGTTGTAATCCTAGGACTTGGGAGGCTGGGAGAGGCTGGAGGACCAGGAGTGGAGGCTGGCCTGGGATGTAAAGTTCAACTGGCATTATTTTAGTGTAAAAAAACAAAGTGAATTGAAATGGACAACCTTGAGAAAATGAAACAGTAATCCAGGGAATGGCATTTAAAGCAAGAAAGAATGTAAAGATTCAATCAGTTGTTCAGTGTTTATAGGAAGGAGATAAAGAGAGATTAAGATTTTATTTCTATGAAGTGTGTTTGCGTTTTCACAACCTCTTCTGCTCTTCCTCTTAATACGTGGGCATGGCCAGGCATGGTGCTACACAAATTCCCACTGGTCTTAGACTCACTGTGGAACTGAAGATGACCTTGAACTTCTGATCCTTTTTAGTGCTGGAATTATAGGCAGGAACCACCATGCCTAGTTTTCTGCAGTCCTGAACGGCTAGCAGGCTAAGCAAACTCTTTTTCAACTACACTACCTTCTGAGCATCTTACAGGGTTTTAAAATGCATTTGACATTTGAGTCATCAGATTAAATATGTCTGTTCCTGAATACCACTTGAATAGTCCTTATCTTTTGTTTTGCTTTGGTGGTTTAATACAGTCTTACTTTGTAGCCCAGGCTAACCTCAGACTTGCTGCCATCCTCATGTTTTAGCCTCCATGTGCTGGGCTCAGCTCAGTTAAAAACATTTTTTTTTTCAGGGTTGGAGAGAAAGCTCCATCTTCCTGGGACCTAGATTCCAGTCCCACCACCCACATGGTGTCTCACAGCTGGCTGTAATTCCAGTCCCAGGGGATTTGATGCCCTCTTCTGGCCTCTGTGTTTACTACATACATACAGTGCACAGACCTACATGAGGGCAAAACAAGTGAATAAATAAATACAATTTAGCCGGGTCGTGGTGGCGCACGCCTTTAATCCCAGCACTCAGGAGGCAGAGGCAGGTGGATTTCTGAGTTCGAGGCCAGCCTGGTCTACAAAGTGAGTGCCAGGACAGCCAGGGCTACACAGAGAAACCTTGTCTCAAAAACCCCAAAAATAAATAAATAAATAAATGCAATTTACCCAGTTTTTCATTAAAAGAAAAATGGCTGTTCTGTGTATTGTTATTTCTTTATTATTATTATTATTATTATTATTATTATTATTATTACTTATATGACAAGTACACTGTAGCTGTAGCATCTGATCCTGTTACAGGTGGTTGTGAGCCACCATGTGATTGCTGGGATTTGAACTCAGGACCTCTGGAAGAGCAGTCAGTGCTCTTAACCACTGAGCCATCTCTCTAGCCTGTACTGTCCTTTTTTAAAGTTAATTTATTTTATGTACATGAATGTCCTATCTACATGTACACCTTCATGCCAGAAAAGGGCACCAGATCACATTAGAGATGTGTGGTTGCTGGGGATTGAACTCAGGACTTCTGGAAGAGCAGACAGTGCACTTAATTGCCAAGCCATCTCTCCAGCCCCCTGTGTATTGTTTTTTTTTTTTTTTTTTTTTTTTTAAGTAGTTTTCTCCTCACTACATTCAAGGCTTCTACACTGAGGAAACCTCTATTGCACTTTTGCTTTCTGGCATAATATCTCATGTGGTTCTTAACACATAAACATTTGTTATAAAAAAACCAAAACAAAACTACATGTCAGCCTTAAAATAAAAAGAAGAGCAAAGGGGGGTGGGAATTAATTAACAGGGGAAAATTAAAAAGGTAAAATAAAGGAAACAGATTCACAAAGGCAGAGGTGGGGCTAGGAAGATGACTAATAAATAAGAAGGCTTGGTATGCAAGTGTGAGGTTATGAGTTCAAATCCCCAGAACTCAGGTAAAAAGTGAGACATGATCCCTTACGTACCTGTAGTCCCAGCTCCTCTGCCTTGCATGTGAACATACCACCATATGGTATTCTTTATCCATCCATCTATCCATCCTTCTGCCCTTCCATCCATCAATCTATGTACCTACTTACTTATCTATCTCTCATACACACAATTATACCGTTTATACTGCTAATTGGATAACCTCTTCAGTACTGGAGTGATTTCACAGCTAAGAAATCTACCTCTGTGTGAGTCACGGCTTTGAGTTGTTTTTCTGGCTTTGGGACTTAGGAGGCTTGTTTTGGATTTACTGGATACATAGGGGAAGCAGGCTCTGATTCCTTCTGCGTATGGACTTTTCATGTTGTTATATCATGGGGCTAGCTTATTTGTCAAGTGCTTGCTTGGCATGCACCAAGCCCTGGCTTCAGTTGTTGGCACCTTATAAACGGGGTGTGGAGGGGCACACCTGCACTCCTAACACCCAGGAGATGGAGACAGGAAGATCAGGAGTCTAACTTCATCCTTGGCTATATAGTAAGTTCAGGGCAGTCTGGGTTATATGTCTCAACAGGTAACAACAACAACAACAACAAAATTCTCATCATACTACACCATACTAGACATGGGGGGCTCCTGCCTGTAATCTCAGCACTGGGAAGGCTGAGAGTCAGGAATGCTGTGAATTTGAGGCCAACCTGGGCTATCCAGTGAGTTGAATGGGTTTCATGTTATCCTGTTGTTAGAGTCAACTCTCAGCCTGTAATGTTTAGCCCTGTCTGCTGTTCAGCAGTTGGTGCACGGTCTCCTTTCAAGGTCTGTGCCGTCCTTAGGGAAGAAGAGGGTGATAAAGGAAATGTGGTCAGGGAAGGAAACTAGGTTACACCTCTTCTTCCTGTTGGCTGTCCTTCCTCTGCTCTCATGTGCAACTGTCACACATTTTCTAGTTGATGGAAGTCTGTAACTGAATCTGTCGCTTTCAACATTATGTTGCTGTTTAAAGAGATTTTTCTGTCATTACTCTTCTACCTAATGTACTCGAGCACTTTCCATTTCTTCTGTTAGGGCAACAGTTGACATTTCTGAGTCTTTATTAAGGACCTAAACCATGTTTAAGTTAATTGTCCTAGTTACATCTAGAATGAGCACTAAAAGATTAGAATCTAATAGAGGGGGAAAATACGTTTAGAATGGTTTCCATTGATCAAAAAGAAGTGAACAAGAGGACTGTTTCGGTAGCTCAGCAGGGAAAGGTGCTCACTGAGAAGCCTGAGGAGGGGGTTGGTGGAGAGAGAGAGCACTGACTTCTGCAGGTTACCTCTGAGCTCCACTTGCAATAAGGAGAGGCAGTAACTATTAAAAGGCAAGGCAAACAGAAAGTCCTGAAGAGGATGGTAGCTTTCACACGTAGGATTCCTGTGTCTCACTGGTAGGACACATGACCATATGGCACATAGAAACAAAATGCTACCATTGAAAACTGAGCCAGCCGAGACATGATTTATCATGCACAGTCCATTTCGATCCTGAAAGTGCTTTTTCAGGTTAATTTAGATACACAGCTTTTGCACAGTATTTATTAAAAGACTTATGGGGCTAGGGAGATGGCTCAGGGGTTAAGAGTGCTGGCTGCTCTTGCAGAGATCCTGAGTTCAGTCCCCAGCAACCACATGATGGCTCAAAACCATCTGTAATAGGACCTGGTGCCCTCTGCTGGCAAGCAGGTATACATGTCGGCAGAACACTATATATATATAATAAATAAATCTTTAAAAGAGATTTATTTGATTTTTAAATTTTATTTTATGAATGAGTGTTTAGCCTGTATGTCTGGGTATCACGTGCATGCAGTACCCCAAGGAGGCCAGAGAGGGTGTCTGATGCCCTGGGATGGAGGTACAGACAGTTGTGACTTTGGGTGCTGGGAACTGAACTCTGGCCTTCTGGAAGAGCAGTCAGTGCTTTTAACTGCTGCACAGTCTCTCCAGCCCGTCTTTGTTTCCTGTCAGACTCAATTGCCTGGGAGTTTCTTCTAATCCTGTAACTTGAACTTCACAAGCGTTGGTATTGGGGCTCTCGGTGTTAGCATAAGCTGGCAGAGGGCTTTCAGATTCCCTTTAATTGTTTGTTAACCAGAAGCACTGACAGCTGTCAGCTGTGGAGGAACAGCACCAAGTGTTCTTTTCCAGGTGTCCTGTTCCTTAGCTGCTCAGACACATCATATCAGAATGCCCCAGGAGCTAAGTGAACATTCCCGGCAGGTTAGGCCAGGTTCTTCAAGCCAGATTTAGCAACTCTTCCTTTCACCCACCCCCACAAGAGCTCACTGGAACATCTTTGGGAAGCTGCCTTGTAGTTTTAAATGTAATGTGTCAGCAACTTTGGCCAGCGATTTCTCCGAGAGTCCTTCAGTGGAGTGCTATGAAAACCCATTCATAGACTGGAGATGCAGTTCAGTTGCTAGAGTGCCTGCTTAGATTCTGGAAGCCCCTGGGTTCAATCCTAGCATGTACAGTCACTGGATTTGGAGTTCTTGAAGAGAGTCTTGAACTGTGGACATGGTCATAGTAGTTACTGAACTGTCTTGCATGGGCTGATGAATGGACACTCCAGAAAACAAGTCTGTGGAAACCAAAGGAAGTGAGCCAGGGAAGTGGCTCAGTCTGCAGGGCTTGCCTAGCATACACAAAGCCCTGAGTTCAACGTCCACCACTGCGTAAACTGAGCATGACAGTGTACACTTATAATCTCAGCACTCCAGGAGGTAGAGGCAGGAGGATCAGAAGTTCAAAGCCATCCTTGGTTACCTAGGCCAGCTTATCTCTAAATAAAGAAATTAATTAATAAGCATTTCAAAAAATAAAAATCTGTTCTCATTAGGTACACAGATGCATATCTGTAATCTCAACATTCAAGAGGCTGAGGCAGAGGTGTCACTGTGAGTCTGATGCCAGCCTGGGTTACCTAAGACCTTGTTTCAAAAGAGCACACGCTCTTGTGCCTGTGTCTTTCCCCCTTAGGATTAGTGTATTATTTGGAGGCATGCGAGAGAACATTAAAAGCAGTTTGTCAGCCTTTCCCATTGTCAGCTTTGCTTCTCTACTTCGCCCTGTGGTACTGAGACCAAGCCCTTCCCCTAGTACATGGCACATGCTAGATAAATACTCTGCCACTGAGTTATGTCCTCCGTCCTTTTCTTATGTTGCACGCTGCTAGAAGTTATGAAACATCTGCTCTGTGTTAGGAAGACGTTATTGACAGTTTGACATTTGTGTATCATTTGACATTTGTACCTTGGAGATGACCACATCCGCCCTGTCAGCCCAGTACTTGGGACCTGCAGTGGGTTTCTGCTGTCCTCAACAGTGCACCGTGGCTGCTCGTAGGGGATTTTTTTTTTGTATGTGTGTGTCTCAGAATGTAGAGTAACACAGCTTTGTGTAGTAGCTTCCTGTCTAAAGTCTGGTAAAGCAATTAGTGCCCATAAATGAAAAGGTCAGGTTGTTCCTCTGACAGCACTGCTGCTCACCTCTGCCAGCTGCCTCATTTTCTCTGCTCTTACAGAAGAGCACTTGAATGCCAAACTACAGCCCCCCCCCACCCCCCGCCAGCCCTCCCTTCCCGGCTGCCAGCCAGCCGGTAGGTCTGGGGATTGAGTTTAGGGCTCCATGCATGCTAGGCAAGCACTCACCAGTGAGCTATGGCTGCCATCCTTTGTTGTTTGTAGCCCAGGGTGGCCTCAAGCTCCGTGCCAGCCTTCCGAGTCCTATGGCCACACTTGTGCAACTCTGTGTCTGACTTAGTTTAATCCTTTTGGAGATAGTGACCAGTAAGACATAATGATAATACAAAGAGTCTGATGATATGACAGTAAGAAAAACTGTCATAACGTCAGAACTGCAGTGGCTTTTATGACATTCGTGTAGTAAAAAGCTGGATTGCTGTTACCTCATGGTCAATTAGTATTTTTCAGTTAATTGAAAGACAATCCCTGATTCTTAAGATGTTAAGCTAAATAATCATGTATCAAGTTAATTAAGTATAGACTCAGTGATCTGAGTAAATTTAAACAGGAAATATTTGAATTAGAAGGCAGATGAGGCTGGGAAGATGGATCAGTGGTTAGGAGCTCTTGCTGCTCTTGCAGAAGACCCAGGTTTGGTTCCCAGAACCCACAGGGCAGCTCACAGCGATCTGTAACTCCAGTTCCAGAGGATCCAACCCCTTCTTCTGAGCTCCTCAGGCACTGCGCACATGTGGTAGATATACACGAAGGCAAAACACATGAGAAAAAAAAATCTAAAAGAAATTGAAAAAGGAAAGAAGGTTGAGAGGGGACTCACATAGTGGAAGGAGAGAACAGACTCCTAAAAGTCCTGTGATCTTCACACATCCAGTGTGGCACATGTGAACACATATGCACACATATACGTAATAAATAAATAAATAAATAAAGCAGAGATTGTCAGATATACAAAACTGTGTACATGTATATACATGTACATGCTTATATATTAACACACTAATAGGAGCACAACTAATTTCAAATAAAATTGGCCTCAGACACAAAGTCACTCAAATAGTAAAGTCTGGCAGAGGGCTAGAAAATTTAAATTTATGTAGCCTTGTACTTAAGTAAAAATTGACAGAATTATCAAGATAATTACAAAGAAAGAAGATCATGTTTTTTTCTCTGATAGTGATAGAATAAACAATGAATGCGTTAAGAATATAGAATTTAGATTATGGAAGATTATAAATCATGGCTAGCATAGTGCCATTTATATTTTTTTCCTTCACATTAAAAACATTAGACATTTTGCTGTGTTTCTTTTTTGTAAAATTGAAAGATGATTCTGTATCACGTAATTTACACCCACATACCCACCCACACCCACACACACACCCACACACACACACCCTCACTATGCAGTCCAGTCCAGTGGCCCTGGCTGATCACTATGTAGTCTAGGCCTCGGGCTCAGTCTTTCTGCTTCAGCCTCCAGAAGCTGGAATTACAGCATGTGTCGCCACACGAGCTATCGTCCATCTTCATGTAAAGTGTCCACTTAACTGGTGCCTGGTGCACTCTAATGCTGCATCACTGTCAGATCTTTCTGATTTAACACTTACTCCTCCCCACTAGACAAATCATCTCCCTGGGAATCTTTATTTCTGCTTTTCTCTCCTGCTGCCATCAGCCGTAAGCAGTAATAATCTCCTTCTCTAGGGATTTGTCTATTGGGAGCATTTTACATGGATTGAATCGTATAATATGTGTTTTCCCCCCTTGATTGTGTTTATTATGATATTTGATTTAAATACACAGATTTCTCCTGACAAATCTCAGTCTTTGGCTTTTTAAAATTCCTAAAAAGCAAAATAGCTTTTGGTTTTGAATGACATACAATGATGAATTGTCTTAGCCATGTAAAAACCAAAACAACCCAGAATGAAAGAACACAGGCCCATCAGTGTCTCAGCCTGAGTATTGTTTCTGCCTCCGGAAGCAAGCTGGGCCTTCGGGCGGAGCCTTCTGTTTCCAGGGAAATCGCTTAGATTTCTCTCTTTTTTCAGTTTTCTCTAGATTTGATCTGTGCTATTCTTGCTGTTGATTTTTGTGTCTGAGCACTGGAGCTAGCCTCTTGCTTTACCAGTATGATGTCAGGCTTGCACAGTAAGCCCTATTCAACTAGAAGTTTAATGTAAAGGTATCATACAGTTGGTTTGAGCATGAGCAATTGGTATTTCTGATTAGGTTTCTGAGAAGAATCTCTATCTTACCCACTAATTTGATGGTGGGATTTACTGAGGTCTAGCTGGTTGTGATGGTCCAGACCTGCAAGAGGCAGGAGGACCAAGAATTCAAGGTCATCCTCTGCTACTCAGAAAGTTTGAGGCAAGCCTGGCTATGTGACACTTTGTCTCAATAAAGAAAGAATAGTGAGGTCTAGAGAAATCCTCCAAGCTAAAAGTGTCCAGTGACTGAGTTGTGATGATGTAGCTACAGCTGTGACTGGTCACAGCGGGTAGTAGAGTACAGACCCAACCGTCAGTGGGGAGATAGTTTGGTTGGTAAAGTACTTGCTATGCAAGAATGAGGATATGAGTTTGACTCCCAGAACCTATGTAAGAAGCCAGGCAAATGCTTGTAATCACAGCACAGGGACCATGAAGACAAGAAGATTTCCTAGCCAGCCAGCCTAGTCTACCTAGCAAGTTCCAGCCCCAGCAAGAAACCTTGTCTCAGAAAACAAGGTGGACAGCTTCTGAATTATCTTTCCACCTCATGCATGTAAGCATACACATGCATGTACACCACTATCCATCTACACACAAACATGGGAACACTGCTGCAGTTGGAATGCAGGGTCCTATGCATGTTTGGCAAGTGCTCTACTGCCTCAGCCCCCAAGCTGAGATAAGTATTCTGAACAGTAGAGCAGACAGAGGCAATGTGTGGAAGGGCAGTGATTTCTAATGCTTCAGAATTAGCTACAGGACTCCATAAAGACTGGGGTCTCTGGTTTATGAGGCCAGCAAAGGCCCTGGGGATTTACATTTCTGCAAAGGCTCCTTACAGATAGCTGTCACTTTGTGTCAGACCCTCCAGATCTCAGTCCTGCTCTATAGCATTCTGGCTACTGCATCTGTTTCCTATGTGCCTTCTTCTGTGCTGTTGATGTTTTTAACATTATTCTTAACATTATTCTTGATTTGTTCCCTTTCATAAGCCTGTATTATAAAATATGTTCCCTTTCTGATCCTTGCAGGAGGCCTAGGCTATGGATCCTATAGAAACAATAAAACTCAAACAATTGTATTTAAGATATTTGAAATCTTTTGTTCTGTTTTAACCCCATGACATCCTACATGTAAGAGATGAACATAATCAGTACACTACAGAAACCACTCCAACATCCTCCCTGATAGACACACTTTTTCATTATTGTGTTTTTCAAACAGTCTCTTCTATACAGCCCTGATTGGCCTGGAGTTTGCTATGTAGACTAGGCTGGCCACGATCTTGCTGCAATTCTCCTGCCTCCTGCTTCTTGAGTCTGTGATTACAGGGATGTGCCACAACGCCTGTCCTATTTAGTATTTTACTGCAATTTAATTGAAAGCAGCTATTGGCTGTTGTTGTTTTGTTTTTGTTTCTGGTTTTGGAGACAAGGTTTCTCTGTGCAGTCCTTCTGTCCTGGAACTTGATATCTATAGACCAGGCTGGCCTCAAACTCGGAGATCTGTCTGCCTCTGCCTCTGAAGTGCTGGGATTAAAGACATGAACTATCACAGTGCAGCTGTTTTTAAACATTCATTCATTCATTCATTCATTCATTTTTTTCTCTGAGTGTGCACTTGGGTCATGGGATATCTGTGGAGGCAGGAGGAGAGCTTTCAGGAGTTGGTTCTCTCCTGCCATCATATGGGTCCCAGGGACCAAACTCAGTTTGTCAGCCTTGATAGAAAATGCCTTTACCCACTGAGCCATCTTGATAGCCTACCTGGTTTTTCACTAATGCTTTCATTGTAGTTACTTGTTTTTAATTTTTATATGTCCATGGATCTGTGTCTTGTCTGTACATTTGCATGCAGTGCCCACAGAGGCCAAAAGAGGGCATCAAATTCCCTGGAGCTGGAGCTGCAGGCAGATGTCAGCTGCCAGATGTCTCTGAACCGCAGCAAATGCTCTCCACTGTCGCTTGTCTCTGCGGGCGGGCCCTCTGTTGTGTTTATTAACTTAAGATTTGTTTACTTTTAATTCTATTTGTATGGGTGTTTTGCCTCTGTGTGTGTCTGTGCAGCACATGCATGCTTGGTGCCCAAGGAAGCCAGAAGGTCCTCTGGAACTGGAGTTACATAATTGTAAGCAATCTTATGGCTAGCCACCGAGTCATCTCTCTAGCCCCCGTGTATTGAGCATTTTGTAATTAATCTTTTTTTTTTCCTTCTTCTGCTTTCTTTTTTTTAATTAAAATGTTCTAATGTACAAAATAATGGATTCAGTTATGACATTTTCATACATACGCTTTGCCCTGTCTTGTTCCTACTTACACGACACTGCCCTTTCCCACCAGTCCTCCTCTTGCTGGCCCCTCACCCCTCCCACAAATAGCACCCTTTGTGGTTTTATGTCATGGGTGTGTAAATAGGTGTGTTTAAATGTACATTCCTCCCATCATGTTAAGCAGGCAGCATTTTATGTCTCCTGCCTCTTCTGTCTTTACCCTCTCATGCCTCCATCTTTTTCCCTGCCCCTCCCCCTCACACTGACCTCCTCATGTTCTTTGTTTTCCTTATTCCCATCACAATCTCATTGGCTACTTTCTTTTGTGTGTGTATTGATATAGAGTCTTTGCACCCAGAATGGCCTGGAGTTCAAGGAGGTGGCTCAGGCTGGCCTTGGACTCATGTCCCGTCCTCCTGTCTCAGCCTCCCAAGTGCTGGAATACAAGAGTTGAGCCCACTGTGTCTAATTTTTAAATGTTTTCTTCTAGAAGCAGTTTAGAACTGCTTGTTTTGTTTCTTGTCTTTTGAACATTTCTCCTGTATTTTCCTTTCAACACTCTCCCTTCCCTCTTTTTTGTTTTTTGAGGCAGGCTTTTGCTATAGTGCCCTGGCTGGCTTGGAAATTACTGTGTAGCTCGGGCTGGTCTCAGACCAGCAGTGATCTTCCTAACCCAGCCTCCCACATGCTCGGCTTATAGCTGTGCACCGCCACACCAGGCTCTGTTCTGTTTTGAGGTAGGGTCTCACCAAGTAGCCTATGTGGACCTCAGGCTTACAGCCCTCCTTCCTCAGCCTCCAGAGTATAGGATGATACGCCATGTGAAATCATCAAGCTCTCCCTTGATTCTTCTTTTTAAAAACCATGTTTTCTTTTTTTTTCGAGACAGGGTTTCTCTGTACAGCCCTGGCTGTCCTGGAACTCACTTTGTAGACCAGGCTGGCCTCGAACTCAGAAATCCGCCTGTCTCTGCCTCCCGAGTGCTGGGATTAAAGGCGTGTGCCACCACACCCGGCTGTTTTGTGGTTTTTTTTTTGTTTTGTTTTGTTTTTTGTTTTTTTTTGGAAAAACCATGTTTTCTTATATGCATTTATTTACCTATTTACTTTATGTGTGTTTGCCTTTACCCACTCAGCCATCTTGCTGGGTGTTCCCCCGACTTGCTTTGGCAATTTATTATGTCAGTTTTGTAAGTTATCATCTCTTTTCATCCCACTTCCTAGAGGTGTTTCTTGGTTGGTTTGTTTGTGTTTGTTTTGCATTTAGCCTCTTGGGAATGGATATAAGATTGAAGTGGCATTGGGAATGTGTGTCTCCAGCCTTGCAGCATCTTTCCAAGACTTTGCTGTAATGACTTCTCCATTTCAGATGAGGTGGAGGATCATCCAAGTGCAGTACTGTTTTCTTTTGGTTCCGTGCATGCTGACCGCTCTGGAAGCTGTTCCTATAGATGTGGACAAGACCAAAGTACACAACGCTGAGCCGGTGGAAAGTGCAAGGATAGAGCCACCAGTAAGTACGTGGGTGAATTATGATGGCAGCAGAAGTGAGGATCACTGCTGAGACTCACTCAGTGAAACCCTCGCTAGTGGATGGACCCTGAAGTATTGAATGTGGCCAGTGGAGGGACTGTGAAGTATTAATCCTGGCCAGTGGATGGACCCTGAAGTATCAATTGTGGCCAGTGGATGGACCATAAAGCATTAATCCTGGCCAGTGGAGGGGCCGTGAAGTAATGCTAATAGTGACTGCACGTATAATCCCACATTTAGGAAGTATTTCTGAAGCAGTATTAAGAAGCCATTGGCCAGGAATCAGTGATATAACACTAACCAATGCTATTTAATGTAATTTGTATGTAGAAGAAGTGACCATACTACATTTTTAATGTAACAGAAGAGAAATACTGTTATTCCCTAAGGAGGGAATATATGATCATGGGAGAGACCATTCTTTTTTTCCCCCAGAAACCCATTCACACCATTGTGCTGTTGTTTTTCAGTGGTGGGGATGGAACCTGGAACTTTCTGCATTCTTGGCAAGCACTCTATCATTTAGTCACACACCCAACCTTAAAACTTTGCTTTGTAAACCCTACAGGACGTTATACTTACTCTGTAGTGAACTATGATATTGCTCCCGATTTGGAACTCTCTCTTGACAGTGGAAGCTGTCTTTGACACCGGGGTGTGTGTGTGTGTAAATGAGGTGGGATGTAGAGTCAGCAGCAGGCCCAAAGCTGGTAGCTCTGGTGCCCTCCATTGATCTCCACAGGTAATTAAAAAAGAAAAGAGAGGGAGTCAAAGATGGAGGCTCTGGTGGCTCCAGACCAGCACTGCTAGTTACTGTCTTGAAATTCTCAACTTTTTTACTCTTCTGGGGCCAGAACTGGCTGCTTCTGGCAATTGCCTCCCGCTGATAGCAGCAAGTGATTAAAAAAAGAAACTTCATTACTTGGGGCTGGTACTTTCTATGACCATTGAGAAACTCTGAACTCTTTTAACTCTTTGGGAGCTGTTGAGAAAGAAAAAGGGAAAAAATCACACACACACACACACACACACACACACACACACACACACACACACTGTATGAAGCAAAGGGGGCTTCAACAAGCAAGTTTCATCAATTTCATACATGCACATGTATACATACATACACACATACCTACATAGATACACACTTGATAGACTGAGCAAACTCTAACAACTTTATTTTTTCCTTTAGTCCTTTTTATATGCCCTAAGACAAAGTTTTCTATGTAAGAAAAAAATACCTCATTCAGACATAGATAAAATATTACATAAGAGGGAGTTACAGCAGGATTGTTGATTATAAGTTCAAAGCAGTAGTTTTATCTCTTTTTCATTTCATAAGCTCATTATAAGTTCAAAGCAGTAGTTTTTATAGTATTACCCAATCCTAGTTCATGGCCTTACTTTATCATGGTAAATACCTGTGGACTCATCCTTGGACCTGACCTAGAATGAATGTTTTCTTTGATCATTAATTTGTTCCAAGACTATTTTTTTCCTCCTGCTCTTTTCATCTGTGTAGTGCATGGAAGCTCATTTTACCCCTTCTCATGGAGCGCTTGCTTACTATTTTATGAGGAGGGAACACATTCTTTTCTTGAAACTTTGTTATATATTTTGGCAAAATAACTAAAAATATATCCTTAAACTTTCTATTAGTTACTCTAACTTCCTAAAATTATTTTAGTCAAATCAGGAATTCTATAAAGTCATTACTTCTTCTAAATAGCATTAGTTCATGAAAGTGTATTATCTTTCATGTTGATCTGCAGGACATTTGCCCAATAGGTTGAGCTCATACCTAGGACTCAATCATAATAGGCTACAGGCAGACAGGGTCTTTCTTTGCCCAACCACACCATGTCAGAAAATGAACAGAACAGCAATGGCAAGCATGGAAAGACATGTCAGCAACAAGAAGCAATCCTGGGACAAAGTCCCTGGGGTCCTTGCCTCTCTAGGGTACACCAATCACCAATCACAGTCATGCAAAAGACAATGGGCCACCTCCAGGAAGCTCACTTGCTTGCCACAACTTTTCCTGCATGGCACCTGCCAAAGAAACATTCTGTCTTGGTGCCATTCTGCTAGGAGTTGCTTTCAGGTCTTTCTGTTCAGACTAAGGCAAACTTTCTGAATTGTGACTGTTTGTATCGTAGGATACTGGACTTTACTATGATGAATACCTCAAGCAAGTGATTGAAGTCTTGGAAACAGATCCGCATTTCAGAGAAAAGCTCCAGAAAGCAGACATAGAGGAGATAAGGGTAAATGAAGTTCAACAGTGGACATGGTACAAAATGAACTAAATACTAGAGATAAGAGCTTTGAAGACAAGATGGGGAGAGCCGGGCGTGGTGGCGCACACCTTTAATCCCAGCACTTGGGAGGCAGAGGCAGGCAGATTTCTGAGTTCGAGGCCATCCTGGTCTACAAAGTGAGTTCCAAGACTGCCAGGGCTATACAGAGAAACCCTGTCTCAGGAAAAAAAAAAAAAAAAAGAGAGAAAAGATGGGGAAAATCACACTGAGAAGTGGATTGGCCATGTGGATCCATGCTGTCATATTACAGAGATGTGTAGAAGATAGACATGTGGCCAGTGGGAAGCAGTGGGAAGAGGAAGTCATTCTTCCCAGCAGAGATCATGTCAGAGTTCAACTATAGAAGGAAGATTTGATGGTGTCAAACCAAACATGCAAAGGCCGTGACTCATGCCATGTTTAGCAAATACTCTGGAGCTGGATTCCGGGGTTAGAAGTGGAGGCCACAAGTGGTCAGATAATGGCTTTGGAGTCATGAGCCAGATGGCAGAGAGCTGTGTACAGCAAGTGTAGTGGGTTGCATCATGTTCTGAGGAGAGCAGGAAGTTATTCAAAGGTGAAGAGCAGGTTAGGGCCTGGTCAGTTCCAGATTAATAGAGGAGGTAGTGAGCAGTGTCTTATGTTAATATGGTAGGGACAGCCATTTGCCGTCATCCTAAGAATACCATTATGTGTAAAATATGCATTGAAAATGTAGCTTGTACTGGTTATATGCAACGCTGCAGCATCATGTATAAAGGTATTTACATATCATGGATTTCAGTGTGTGCAGGTCCTGGAACTAATATCCTATCCTAGGGATTGAAGGAGGGCTGTTGTAGATTTTTATCTGTTCACCGGTTGATAAGGCATTTGGGTTATTTCTGCTTATTTTGGCTACTCTGAGTAAGGCTTCAGTGGACAACAGTGCGGAAGCTGTTGTGTTAACATGTTCAGCATCTAAGTTATAGTCCTGGGGATGGAATTTCTGGGTCATGTGCTCACTCTGTTGTTAGCTTTTAAAAGAACTGCTTTGAAGTAATAGCTTGTTTCTGTCTTTTGAGGCAGGGACTCAGGCATTCCAGGCTGGACTCTAGCTCACCCTGTAGCCAAAGCCTTTGAATTTCTGATCCTCCTCTCTGAGGTTACAGGTGTGGTCTTGGATTTTTAAAATACAGCGCTAAGCTTCTTGCATGATAGACAGATACTCTAATAAATGAACCAAGTAGCCAAGTTCTCCCAATCTTTTTTTTTTCTTTTTCTTTTCTTTCTTATTTTTCCTTTTTCCTCTTTTCTTTTCTTTTCTTTTCTTTTCTTTTCTTTTCTTTTCTTTCTTTTTGTTTTAGTCAGGTAGACTAGGCTGGTGTGAAGCTGAAGGTAGCTTTGAACTTCTTAGTTCCTGCCCCCACCTCTCAGGTGCTAGGATTATAGTCATCCTGCCCAATGAAATACAAGGAGTACTTGTAAAATGTATCCAACTCAGTCAACCTATTTCCAATTTAAGAGAATGCTATTTAAAAATATGTTTTAAATTTTAATGTGTGAGTGTTTTTCTTATGTGTGTTTGTGCATGCGCATGCAGTGTCCATAGATGTCAGATAGGGTGTCGGATCCTCTGGATCTGGGGTTACAGATGTTTGTGAGCCACCATGTGGGTACTGAGGTCTTCTGAAAGAGCAGCCTGTAGTCTTCATTGCTGAACTGCCTCTCTAGTTCCTATAATGCTATTTTTACTCCATTACATCAGGTATGAAGTAAAATGTACTAGATAAAACTAATTCATTAATTTTGTTGGCAGAGCGGGAGGCTGAGTCAAGAGCTGGACTTAGTAAGTCATAAAGTGAGGACGAGACTGGATGAACTGAAGAGGCAAGAAGTAGGAAGGCTGCGGATGCTTATCAAAGCTAAGCTGGATGCCCTTCAAGGTGGGTGCTGGACAGATGGGAGAACGCTTTCAGCAGTGTCGCCTTGTGGAGGTTCTTATCTTATGTGCCAGCATGCTTTATATTTGTGGCATGTATGTGTTCATGTGTTTACATGAGTAGTGCATGCACACTCATATGTGCCTGTGTGTAGAGCCAGAGGTTAATGTTAGGTGTCCTCTGAGGCTGATATTTGCTGTTTTCTTACGCTGTTGCAGATACTGGCATGAATCACCACCTTCTTCTGAAGCAGTTTGAACACCTGAACCACCAGAATCCTAACACATTTGAATCCAGAGATTTGGATATGCTAATCAAAGCAGTAAGGATATGCCCCCAAGATGGGGGTCTTTCTGTTCCTTTGAGGATCTATGATTTGCAAATAATCTCAATGAAGTGGGAACCTAACTTTTGCTCTGGGCTTTTAGCTTTCTCACTACAGATATTAGGACTAACATGGTGCACATCATTCATCCACACCTCCAAATCCAAAATTCTGTGAAAACTGAACCAGGCTTGGACTAGCTAGTCTCCATGGTATCTGTAGGTTTTATTTAGACTCTGTAAGGAAGTCCTCCCTATGAAGGATCTATGGGAGACTCAGTTTCCTTTGTCAGCCCAGTGTTTCCTAGTAGTTCTTGGCACAATGCGGTGTCGCTAAAGTCTCTCTCTCTCCATCTCCATTTGCTCTTCCTCCCTGTGCCCTAAAATTTGAAAAATCCCTTAATAATTTCATTACTATTATATTTATTTTATATATGCTACAATTATAAATAGTTATATTTATTACTATTATACTATTTTATTGTATGATTATGTATTGTATTTGTGTAGGAGTTTAACTCAGAATTCCATGCATGTTAGGGATTCATGCATGCTGGGAATACCATATCTGAGTATGAACTACCATATCTGGTTGTCCCAGACAGTTTTAGATGAGAGTTTGTGGATCTATTATATTAGTTATGAGAGAAATTGACAAGCTAGATGTTTTAGTAGGGCAGTTATGAAACTCAGTGAAATAGCTGTCAATGACCACTTTCATTTCCTGCCATGTCCATATTTGACCCAGTTTCTTCTTTTTGAGATCAGTTTATATTTTGTTTGTTGGTTTTACTCTCCGAACGTCTGTTAGAGAGCTCAGGATATCTTTAAAAGCTTTTTTATCTTGTTCTGGGGAGATAGCTCTGGGCTCAGTTGAGAGACCCTGCCTCAGTGAATAAGGTAGGGAGCCATCAAAGAAGACCCCCAGCGTCAACCTCATGCCTTCACACACACCTGCACACAGATGCCCACACACGTGTGAACACGCATGTACACCCGCATGCACACCACACACATAGTGTGAGAGAAAGAAAAAAGGAATGGCACTTAACACTTCCCACTTGCACATTGATTGATGTTCATGTGTTGTGTCGTAGGCCACCTCGGATCTGGAGCAGTATGACCGGACTCGGCATGAAGAGTTTAAGAAGTACGAGATGATGAAGGAACACGAGCGCCGAGAGTATTTAAAAACGCTGAGTGAGGAGAAGAGAAAAGAAGAAGAGTCCAAGTTTGAAGAGATGAAGAGGAAGCATGAAGACCACCCCAAAGTTAATCATCCCGTAAGGACTGTGATTCATAGAAGTCATGTCTAGATGATTTTTGTAGCAGAGTTTTGTCCTAAGTTTCACCCATAAATCTTGAGTCTTATTTCTGAAAAGCTCCTCAGATGCATTTTTTGAGTCTCTGTGCATAGATGATGTTTTGTTTTGAGCACTTTCTTAAAATTGGTTCACAGGGAAGCAAAGATCAACTAAAAGAGGTTTGGGAAGAGACTGATGGATTGGACCCTAATGACTTTGACCCCAAGACATTTTTCAAATTACATGGTAATAGATTTGATACAAATATTGATATTTATACCTGCTGTTTGAAAAGTCTGTATTTGATATACTTATAACTGATTACTGTGATGGCTTGCTGTTGAGTTCAACCAATAGTTACATTTAGAGTTTTCCCTTCAACTGAGATTATTAATAGTTTTTTAGCTGATCTCAAGAAAATATCTTAGATCATAATTGTGTCTGTCTGCCCACATTTACTATTGAGCCATTGTATGATTTACTCCAAAGCTGCCTGCAGACAGGAGCTAGTTCGGTGGCTGGTTAGGTAATACCTAACAAACTTTTCATGCCGTAACTACAGTTTACTAAGCTGATATGGTGGAGACACCTGTAATCCCTGCCCTTGGCAAGCTGAGGCAGGAGGATTGCTGCACAGGTTATCCAGGACTACTTAGCGAGTACCAGGCCAGTCAGGGATACATAGCGAGACCATGCTTAAATCTTGTTTTAGCTACCTTTATTCTTATAGATACTGCTCTATCTCTTTGGAAAGAAATAAATAATACATACTCTTCTAAAACATGATAATGACCTGTAACTGTAGAGTTGTCCCCTGGATTGCTCTGAGGCCTCCTGAGAAAGCTGAAGCCCCGCCCTGAAGCCGATTGTCGCTTCACTCAGCACTGCTGAAAACCATTGTAATTGTTACTTAAGTATTTACTCTCTGAAGGAATCAAATCTGCTTTTGCATTTGTAACTATTGGACTTTAGATGTTAACAGCGATGGATTCCTGGATGAACAAGAATTAGAAGCACTATTCACAAAAGAGGTAAGTGGTCGTCACATCCTCGGCCGGTTGGGTCTGCCTTGTTCCCCTCCGTCACCCCATCTTCTTTAATGTTAGTTCTTCGCATTTTCTTTTTTCAGTTGGAGAAAGTGTATAACCCGCAAAATGCAGAGGATGATATGATAGAAATGGAAGAGGAGAGGCTCAGGATGAGAGAACATGTCATGAGTGAGGTATGCTGTAAGGTTAAGGCGTGCCCCAGTCTTCCATTAGTCAAGTTCTTGCAGTAATTTGTATTATAAGATGGAGGAATAAACATGCAGTCAGTATTTCCTTAGATTTATTTATTTTATGTGCATGAGTGTTTGCCTATATGTACATATATGCATTTGTGCCTGCTTGGTACCTGAGAAGGACAGAAGAACACTCCTTACCTCCTGGAATTGGAATTAAAGACAGTTGTGAGAGCCCATGTGGGTGCTGGGAATTGAACCTGCATCCTCTGCAAGAGCAGCAAGTGCCTTTAACCACTGAGCCATCTCTCCAGCCCCCACAATAAGTATTTAATTGGACTTTTGTATTTGTGACCATAGTATTATACTAGATTTCTTTAACAAAATAATTTGTAGCCACTTTAAATATTTTATAAGGTGATGCTACTACTATATATCAGCAATAAACATTTGGGGTAGTGAAAAAACAACGATGTATATTATTTTTTAAATGTAGATAAGCTTTTATGAGTTGAAAAGCCCTTGTCAGAAACCCAAAATGCTCCAAAATTCAATACTTTTTGATCACTGATAAATATGCAAGATGTGGGAAAGCCTATACCATGAATTTTTCATGTTTCTTGCACAAAATTATTTATTGTATAACATTGCCTTCAAGCTGTATGTATAAGTTGTATACATGAGCCATAAATTAATTTTATTTTGGGGTCTGTCCTTATTAGAGTTTCTATTGCACATCATGACCAAGGCAACTCTTATAAAGGAAAACATTTACTTGGGGTTGGCCTACAGTTCAAAGGTTTAGTCCATTATCATCTTGGTAGTGTGCAAGCAGACACAGTGCTGGAGAATCTGACAGTTCTACATCTGGATCTGCATGCAGCAGGAAGTGACAGTGACACACTGGCTAGACTTGAGTGCCTGAGACCTCAAAGCCCAACCCCTAGTGATGCACTTCCTCATACAAAGCCACACCTCACCAACAAGGCTTCCTATTTAATTGGTCCCATCCCAAGATACCTCATTATGTTTTTGCAAATATCTCAAAAATTTTTGGTGTGGGGGGTGGGGAGGGGAGGGGAGGGTTTGAGACAGGGTTTCTTTGTGTAGCTCTGGTGTCCCAGAACTCCCTTTGTAGACCAGACTGGTCTCAAACTCACAGAGATCCTCCTGAAAGTGCCTCCCATGTGCTGGGATCAAATCCAAAATTAGTTAATTTAAAAAAAAAAAATCTGAAATTTAAAGCCACTTCTGGTTCCCCACATTTTGGATAATGGATTCTTAGCCTGTACTAAGAAGTCTCCCGAGTTCTGTTACTTTAATAATTATGACAACAAGTATTTACATCTCGTTTGCCTTCCATGTGCTTCAAGGGTGCAAGGAGATAGGGCTGGCTCAGCTGAGCTTGTGCCTAGCGTGCTTTGGCTCTTCCGTGTTCTATGTTCCCAGGCTTCAGGAGCGATGCCTCACTGGATGGCATAAGGAACATGAGCAGCTCAAGGCCTGTTCACGGAGTGTAAGACCGATGCCCAGCCATGCCAAGGCCCATGTCTGCTCACTTCCCACTGCCTGAAGCATTTCCAGTCAGTGAGGAGAGAATGGCACCTCTCACAGGCTGTCTCAGCAGCACATGCTGAGCAGCAGGGAGAGATGTAGAACCTTGTTTGTTATAAGATTGGAGCAGTAATTGCAGTAACAACACAAACCATCACGGAGACCTAAAATCTGAATTTCTGTCTTTTAGAGCAACTGACTTTTTAAAAACTTTACTTGTGAGTGAGTTTTTCTTTCTCCCATGACTTGGGATTCTAGAAACAGCACCCTGTGAATTACTGTTGATAAGTGACTGGCAGGTGTGAGCAGGACAGGTGCCTGGGCACCGTGTTTCTAATGTGCAACCCTGCTGTGCACCCCCACCCACCCGCCTGCTCCCATACTGGAGCAGAGACATGTGTTGGAGACTAACACAGAAGCATGCTAACTGGCTCACTAAATCCAGGCTGCGACCCCAGATCACTAAGGGGCTCTCGGCCTGGGCATGCTAATCCCTGGTCCATTAACTCCCCCATTCCTGTTCTTTGTTCTTAAAACCTCAAAATGCCCCTCTTCTTCCCTTTCTTCCAGTGCCCTACAGAGGAGCAACTAACCCATCTTTCCCACCAAATCCTCCAGGCCCTCTTCCTTTCTGCCCGTTCATTTTGCCTTGCACCTGCTATATGGGTAATCATGGCTACTGCTCCTGTTGAAAGCCCTTTCCTTCATACAGGAAGAATACTGGTCTGTCTCATCAAAGACCCTCCTGCTGTTGACTCCCCTGTGTCTCTTGGGTCAGGTTTCGTCTCTGTACTGGATCACTCCCTCCACTAGAGGGCAGATGTGATCTTTTATTTTCTCCATAACCCATGCTGACTGTGCTGTAGCTTCCGCTGTCCCAGTGCCGTCCACCCTGTCTGGGCATTGCCGTCCTGGCCAATGCAGTGTGACTTCATAGCACTTGGCTCTTGGCACTCTGGTACAGTTCACACCATCTTCTTCAAGTCTCTGGAATCCCCAGTATGAATATGGCAGTGCTGGACCTATCCTTGGCCACTGTTGCCTTTCTGCTCTCATCCATTCCTTGGGTAACTGTGACACCCTCTATCAGTGCATGTGCTCTATAGACCAGAAGTAGAAGTACAGGAAGTTGTGACCACCAACAGGGTTCTGGGAATTGAACCCCAGTCTTCTTCAAGTACAGTAAATGCTCTCAAGTGCTGAGCCTTCTGGCCAGCCCCAGGGTAGCTGCTGTTTGGCTTCAGTGGTTTCCACAGGAATATTGCTCTTTCAGTACTGAACTGGGGCCTCTGTAGAGTGGAGGTTAGCCTGGACTGCCAACTGAGACCCTGCCTTATAGCCCCAGTGTCAAATGAATTTGTTTGGTCATTAAAGTTCACCATTGTAATTGAGTTTGCCAAGAACTGTACACTGCATCTAAGAGGACTTAGAGAGGCCGCTGACTTCTGCTTAGATATATTTGTAGTGTGGTTTAGATATATTTCTTTAAAAAAAAAAAGAGTTGAATCAGGTAGGTCCAGTGTAGTGGTACATACATGCTGTCTTAGTCATTGTTCTGTTACTTTGAAGAGACACCATGGCCAAGACAATTCTCTCTCTCTCTCTCTCTCTCACACACACACACACACACACACACACACACACACACACACACGAATGATCATGGCAGAGAGCATAATGGCACATGTGACAGACATGGTGTGGGAGAAGTAATTGAAAGTTAATATCATGATCTGCAGGCAGAAAAAGTGAGACACTGGGCCTGGCTTGGGCTTTTGAATCTTCAAAGCCCACTTCCAGTGACACACTTCCTCCAACAAGGCCACGCCCACTCCAAAATAGCCATGCCTCCTAATCCTCCTCAGATAGTGCCACTGTTGCCATCCCTAGTGACAAAGCTTTCAAATGTATGAGCCTATGGGAACCATTCTTCTTTAGACCACCACACATGCCTCTAATCTCAGCACTTGACAGGCAGAGGCAGAAGAACCCGCAGGAGGTCAGGCCAAACTGGTCTTCATAGCCAGATCCATATATACTGAGGCCCTGTCTTGGAAAGCATATCCCCATGCCCGAGAAACCAGTAGGCTGAGCATCTTAACCTTACCTGCTTTATTCTCGGCCTTTACAGCTGTTCCTGAGTGGTGGATTTTTCTTGTCTAAGCCCTCGGGTCTAGCTGGGTTATATTTATTGTGGTGAAGGCACTGGCTATAACAACCTAACCAGCCAGATTACTGACTCGGTGTGCTGGTCTTGAGCATATCAGGTAGATGGATAGCTTGCATTTTCAAGTTTTAATTCTGATAGAAGAGGAAGAAGATGTTTTTCTTTATTCTATGAAAATGGAATACATTTCTTCCTGTTTCTGTGTACATGAACTTGTTCCTAATAGCTGAATGTTTACAAAGTAGCATTCCTAAGAGGATTTATACCTTAAAAATATGGAAGACTTATTTATGTTGCCTTTGTATTTCCCTTTAATCAGATTGATAACAACAAAGACCGATTGGTGACTCTGGAGGAGTTCCCGAGAGCTACCGAGAAGAAAGAATTCTTGGAGCCAGATAGCTGGGAGGTAACAAGGATGACTTTACAGGGACACAAGGTTCTAGAAACTCTGTCCCATTGGGTCCTGCCTTTAACTGTCATTCCTCATTATGTTTGTTTGTGTAATTTTACAGTATTCATGCTTGATATAAAGTGTCACTATAAAATAATAGTTTCTTGTCTCCTCGGAAAATGTTCTAGCAATTTATCTTTTTCTATGATCATACTGTGTAAAATTAGAGATCTTTTTTCTTAATTATTTTTATTTTACATGTATGTGTGCCTGTATGTATACATGTATACTCTGTGCATACTTGGTGCCTGAGGAGGTGGAAAATGGGTATCCAATTTCCTGGAATTGGAGTTATAGACAATTGTGAATTTTAGGGACTGAACCTGGGGCCTTTGCAAGAGTGGCTAGTGTTCCGAACTGAGTCATCTCTCTAGCCCTCAAATTAGAAATCTTTTAAAAAAGTATACATTTGCTAAATATAAAATCACCACTGGGGGCTAGAGAGATGGCTCAGCGGTTAAGAACACTGACTGCTCTTCTAGAGGTCCTGAGTTCAATTCCCAGCAAGCACATGGTGGCTCACAGTTATCTGTAATGGGATCTGCTGCCCTCTTCTGGTGTGTCTGAAGACAGCTACAGTATATCATTCATATACATAAATAAAAATCTTTTAAAAAAATAAAAATCACCACTGAAAATTTAAAACATAGATACATCTTAAGATTAAAGGACCCGCTGAGCTGTCTTTACTATAGAGAGAATCTCTAGTGTACTGTGTGGAAGCATCACCTGTCAATAAAAATCTGATGGCCTATTAGCATAAGGAAGTAATCGGTGGGAATTCTTGTAGGAAGAGAGGACTCCAGGGTAGAGTTAGGTGCAGGAACATATTCACCTGGAACTCTGAGGAGACAGATGCATAAAACTGAGAGAGGTAACTTGCCATGTAGCATTCATAGAATAGAATAAACAGATTAAATTATGAGCTAGTTGGGGAATAAGATCAAGCTTATCTAGGCATTTCTTCATAAATAATTTAATCTAGGGGTTGTAATTTCAGGAACTGGGATGTAAGTAGGAAAGTCAGCTATTACACTGTATAGATACATTTTCATTCCAAGGACAGCCTTAACAGATCTCCCTGCCTCACTTCCGGTGCTCAGATATGCACTATCATGTTTTTGTTTTCTGAGACTGTTTCAACCTCACCCTTGAAATAGCCTTCCTGCCCCAGACTCCTGAGTGCTGGGATTACAGGCATGAGCCACTGGACCTGCCATCCAATATTTTCTTGCTATTATAAAAGAAGCTGGGGCCTGGGAGGATGGCTCAGGGGGTCAGAATGCTTGGTGTGCAAGTGTGAGAACTGGAGTTCAAATCTGCAGAATCCACGTGAAAAGTCAGGCGTGGTCACACAAACCTGTAACCCTGCATCTGGGGGAGGGGCGGAGAAGGAAGACTGCTGGGATCTGCAGTCAGCCAGACTAGCTCCAAGTTCAAAGACCCTGACTAAAGAGATAGAGTAGGACACCCATCTCTTCTCTGGCCTATGCATTGATCCACCACCTCTACTCTCCATCTATAGAAGAAGCTCAAGTGGTGATGTAAATCTGTTGGCCCAGGTACTCTCCAGAGACTGAGGTAGGAACACTGCTCTAAATTCAAGGCTATCCCTGAGCTACAGAATGAGTTCAGGGCTAGCCTGGGCAAATTGGTAAAACCTTGTCAAAGTAGAAAGTGAAAAGAGGGTGGTGGTGGTAAAAAGGGAAGTGGGGAGTGTAGCTCAGTGGTAGAACACCCCATGGTCATACGCAAGGTCCTACCTATGTTCAGTCTCCAGTAACACAGATAAATATAAAGTGCATAGTCCATGTGCTGTCTTGTGTGCCTATATCTCAGCACCTAGAAGGTGGAGGCAGTAGGGTCAGGGTCAAGGTGTCATCACCAGATACACAGCAAGTTTAAGGCCTTCTTGAACTATATGAGACTGTCTCCAAAAATCAGAAAGGAAACAGTTTTTAAAAGTATGAACAGGAGTTGGAGAGACAGCTCAGTGGTTAAGGACATTTGCTGCTCCTGTGGAGAAACTTGGCTGGGTTTCCTGTATGCACAAGGTGACTTACAATTGCCTATACTTCCAGTTCTATAGGATTCAACACCCTCTTCTGGCCTCTACAGGCACCAGGCATGCATATGGTACCATAAATATACTCAGTCATGCACACATGTACACATAACATAAAATAAATATTTAAAATATAGTAGATCAATTAGTTAAAAAGAAATGACTGATAAACATACTTTTCCTCCCTCCCTCCCTCCCTCCCTCCCTCCCTCCCTCCCTCCCTCTGTCCCTCCCTTCTACTCACTTCTGCTCGCTCACTCACTCACTCACTCACTCACTCACTCACTCACAGCCCAGGATGTTCTGGAAGCCATATCACTAACTTGGGCATGAATCCTTTTCACTTGTTTCTTTTGCATTTTGAGAGGATTTTATGGCCCAGGCTGGACTGGAACTCACTCTAGCTCCAGCTGACTTTGAACTGGAGGCCATTATAGGGATGAACCACCATGCCTTGTTAATATATATTTTCTTATTTTGCCCAAAAGTGTGTTACATATATTCTTTTGTACAGTGATGACTCTAGAACTTTAAGGCTGAGCACAAACACCTATGTGTTCCTGGCAGTGTTATTTACTTCCCTTTTCCTTTAGACACTGGACCAACAACAGTTATTCACTGAGGAAGAGCTTAAAGAATATGAAAGCATTATTGCTATGCAAGAGAACGAGCTTAAGAAGAGGGCAGATGAGCTGCAGAAGCAGAAGGAAGAGCTGCAGAGGCAGCATGACCACCTGGAGGCCCAGAAGCAGGAGTACCATCAGGTAGACACTGAGGGGTGTGGCTTGCAGGGCCCCTGAAGTGAAGCACATCTGGAGTCCAAGGAACTGAGACAGGAGGATTGCTTGAGCCCAGCTACCAATTGTGTCACAGAGTAAAACCTGTCTCAAATAAACAAAAACAAACAACAAACAAACCCCAAGTTAGAGGCTGGAGCTATAGCCCAGAGGCAGGGAGTGTTCTGTGGGCGCCCCTGGGCTTCATTTCCAGTGGGACAAGAAACCCAAACCAGATGTTAGATGCTTTGCCAAAAGCCCATGTTTTTTTGCGCTATTTATTTATTTATTTACTTACTTATTTTGCTGTTTTGAGACAGGGTTTCTGGGTGATGGCAGTAAATGCCTTTAATTCCAGTACTCAGGAGGCAAAGGCAGGTGAATCTCTGTGAGTTCAAAGTCAGCCTGGGCTACAGAGCTTATTCCAGGACAGGTAGGGCTATACAGACAAACCCTGACTCACAAAAACAAAGATTAAAAAAAAAAACCAAAAAACAACCAGCCGGGTGTGGTGGTACATGCCTTTAATCCCAGCACTCGGGAAGCAGAGGCAGGTGGATTTCTGAGTTTGAGGCTAGCCTGGTCTACAAAGTGAGTTCCAGGACAGCCAGGGCCATACAGAGAAACCCTGTCTCAAAAAAAACAAAACAACCCCCCCCCAAAAAAACCCAAAAAACCAAAAAACAAACCCAAAACACCACCACCACCAAAACAAAAAACCCAAAGAGACATGGTTTCTCTGTGTAGCTTTGTCTGTCGTGGGACTCACTATGTAGATCAGGTTGGCTCAAACTCACAGAGGATTTCTCTATGTGATCCTAGCTGTACTGGAATTTGATGTGTAGAGATCCGTCTGCCTTTGTTTCTAGAGTCCTGGGACTAAAAGTGTGCACCGTAACCATCTTGTGGTGGTGTTTTTTTGATTATTCATTTATTTCTTATGTTTATTTATTTATTTATTTCCGAGATAGGGTTTCTCTGTGTAGCCCTGGCTGTCCTGGAACTCACTTTGTAGACCAGGCTGGCTTTGAACTCAGAAATCCGCCTGCCTCTGCCTCCCGAGTGCTGGGATTAAAGGCGTGCGCCACCACCGCCTGGCCAGGGTTGGCCTGGAACTTCTGATCCTTAATATCAAGCTAACCTTGTGTTTTTATAGTATGTATTGATGAACTACTAAGCTGTCATATTTTAAATTTTTGTGTGTTTTAAAACTAGTTTTGTTACAAGTTTTCTGTTTTGGAGTTGTGGAATCATTGAGAACGTGTCATGCTAGCTGAGCAACGCAAACAGCTTATCTTTGGCCAAGAGCAGGAAAAGTGAGGCAAGATGGCCAACCAACCTTCCCAGTCTGCAGGGTTAGGGTAGGTAGGGGCTCCTTAAAGGGGAGGGGAGAGAGGCAGCGGGGCCATGGTGAGGTACTAGGTGAGTTTAGGGCCATTGGTCACTTTGGAACCTGGAACTAGGAGCTGGCTTTGTCCAGTATTTTGCACAGCCTTTTGGAAGCACAGGCTCCTGGTCAGAAGATAAAGGTAGGGACCTCTTGGCCCATGCCATCTTGGCTTTGTCCCCAAACCTCTGGCCTAACAAAAGGGATGTCCATGTCCTTTCTGGGCATACGTATAGATTTTCCAGAAATCTGGGCACTACCTCTTTTTGTTCCTGTTATGGCTCTTTCCACGACACTGGCCAACTGTCCTGGCACTGAGGGGTGTGTCCTTCAGCATGCGTATGACATGATGGGAACTCAGAGGCTGTCTGACATCACTCAGGCAGCCATCTTGGATTCAGCCAGTTTTGTCAGCCCACCTGAGGGGACCTTCTGGCCTACACATGCCTTGTCTTCAAGATAAACACGATTAGGGTGGGGTGAAAACTCATATGTGTCCCTTAGGCAGCACTCGGGGTGACAATTGAATTGGTTACACTCTCTGTTGCTATGACAGTACCAGGGGATTTAACTTACAGGAAGGAGGGTTTGTGTTGGCTCTCAGTTGAGGGTGCAGCCTGTCGTGGAAGGAAGGCATGCTGGGTAGTAATGAGGGAGCTACTTGCTCTGTATTTGTAATCAGGAAGCAAAGACAGATGGATGGAGGTACCTGTCTTGCTTTCTCCTTTTTATGCAGTCCAGGACCCCAGACCATGGAATGGCAACACCCACACTTAGAGTGGCTTTTCCCACATCAATTGACTCAATCTGGATACTTCCTCACAGACACACCCTGAGCTTTATCTTCTAGATAGCTGTAGACCTTATCATGTCAAGTTTACAGTCCATGTTACTCATCTTACCCTGGTTCTGTCTTATTGTGATTTCTGATGGTCAAAGCTTAACCTGCAGCTTTTAAAGCTGCATTTGAACATCATTAACGGAGCCATTAAAAGACTAAAATCTCCTTAAGTAATTTTAGGTGGGTTTCCTTATTGCCTGGTCAGAGACCTACCCTACCTGTTTATACCCTAAACTCTGCCACGTGTAACTTTAAGGCTATTAGACCTTTCCTAGTGAATGAGACCAGAGGGTTGATGATGCACAGCCCCAAGAACAGAGCCAAGCAGGAGTGCCATCAGCTGGCCAGACTGGATAAAAAAAAAAAAAAAAAAAAAAAACAGTATTGTTTAGTAGGCCCTCTCAACCACGGTTCAAATCTTTATTACAGTTTGATAAGGGGCCAGGTTGCCTTTTCTAAAGACCCAGAAGGATTACATGACATTCATGTAAAACAAAACAAAACAAAACAAAACAAAACACCCCCCAAAACAAACTAGGTATGTTAAGCAACTGTCAGTATTTTGGGACAACATTATTTAATCCTTAAGTAAGGAAAATCATTACTTAATACCTCTCATAAAGCAGATCTACACAAGAGACCAAATTGTTATAATTGGCTTTTGAGACAGGGTTTCATGTAGTTAGGGCTGGCCTCAAACTCTGTATTGTGAAGATAATCTTGAACTCTTGACCTTCTGGCCTTTCCTCCCCAGTTCTGGGATTGTAGGTGTGCACAGCAGAGACTGACTATGAGGTTAGATCTTTGTCAGAGGGGTAATTGAATGTGTATGAAAATAACAGGTACACCCTTAGGATGGAGGAAGAGCTGCTAAGGGACCCCCAGAGAACCGGTGACCTACAGTGGACTCTGCCTTAAAGCCCATCTCACGAGCTACCTTCCACTCTGAGTCTGTGTGAAGTCAGACAATATTCACCCAGCATTCACGTCCAGAGTATGATTGGAGAGTGTTCTAGGAAAAAGACTCAGGTTGTTAAGCTTAGCCAAAGATTATATATATATATATATATGACCCAAAATATCAAGCAGTACTTTTGTATTTTGTTTCTACTTACCAGGCTGTACAGCAGCTGGAACAGAAGAAATTTCAACAAGGCATTGCTCCATCAGGGCCAGCAGGAGAGCTGAAGTTTGAGCCACGTATGTAATTTTGTTTGTTTGTTTAGGGAAATAAAACTTTATAAATTGATATTCATTTTCATTTTGAATACAATCTATCTTCATTCAGATGATTAGGATTCATGCTATATTCTATATATTTGAAGGAGTAGAGAAATTTACATTAAAGAAATTTGAAATGTTCTCCAAAAATTTCATGGGTGAACAGTTTTCAAAAGCCACATAATTGCCTTCATTATGCTACAGTGATTTATTTCAAAATTACTTATAATTTTTTATGATCATTTATGTTAATCTTACTAGGTAGGGAACGTTTATAATTTATAATCTCTCATGAGCTAATCATACTTTTAAAAAGTAAAATAATGTATCTGTAAGTAAGAGAACATTCGGAATAAAGGAAGATATGTTTAAAATGCAAGCATACTTCTTTTGAACAGACAAATAAAGTCCTGCTGCCTGCCAGAACTTGGAAGAAAACCATTGATTCAACATCTGTTTCATCTTTCAACATCCCTTCTTTTCTCTCCACTCAATAAATACTTTAAAGCACATTTGGAATAAAGGAAGAGACTTTTAAGTGAGAACACAAGTTTTTATCTTTTGGCATGGATATTTAAGGATTGAAATCTCCTAGAGCAGGACAAAAACAAACCTAGCCACTCCTCCCACTGTTCTGTTAATGCTTCAAGAGCCACACACATCCCATAATTTCAGGACATTGTCATTGGCTAGGACAAAGAGCTCTTCCAGTGGTTTGAGGATAACCTGCTGTCACTCTGTGGATGGTCTCCTTTCAGGGGTGCTTATCTTTCTCTCTTAGCAAATCTGTCTTTGATATTCATGACTATTCTGAAAAAGCCATGTTTCAGCCCCAGCGTTTCTGGTGACTTTGGACTGCTTTTAGCGCCCTTCCCTCTAGGTTTCAGTTGAGTGGCCTCTGTGCCTTGGAACAGTTGCTTCACTCATGTGCTTGCTTCCCACACCTCTGTGTTCTAGAAAACCAGTGACAATGATAGACACTAACAGGAAGTCTCCCTCTTTGGCTAAGGAAATCTAGGAGTAGAGCAGAAGTCTCCGCTCTTCTACTCTGCTGTCCTCAGTGTGTGGTTTTGTCCTCTGGCTATCATGGCAGTAGGGAAGGACAGGAAAAAGGACTTGAGGAACATTCCAGAAGAACTCAGCAGTATTTGAATTTGTATCTCCTATATTTTGACTGTCCACCAGTGTTCAGGGACATTCCTGAGTGGACTTTCATAGGATGTCCTATGTGGCTGGCAGCCTTAGTCCAGGTCCTGCTACCGCAGGTCACACTGCTGCTCCTTGATGCCCTCTGCAAGCTGAATACCCCACAAGGAACAATCACCAGCTTCAACTTAGGCAATGTTGGGGGGACACTTTCAGTCTTAAGTCAACCTCATTCGATTTTGCTCCTAATCTAAATTTCTTTCTGCGCTCTCCTGAGTCAGAAAACTCTCACCCCTCCCACTCCAAAGAGAAGCTCACCCATCATCACTGCACATGAGCCCAAGACCATGATATTGCTCTGTTGCCCTCTCCATCAGGTTAGACCATGGCTCCTTGTGTTTTCTGCTCTGAGAACACCACATAAAAGATGCCTGGGCCAGGGAAACTGCAGCAAGATAGGCAGTTTAGAGGAAGGCTGGGAGGTAGCTCAGTAGGACAGCACTTGCCTACCATGAGGGAGGCTATCACCAACCTCCAGAACTATAAGAAACTTAAGAGGAGAAGGAAGAAGAAGAGGAGGAAGAGGAGGGAGAGGAGGAGGAGGAAGAAAAGGAGGAGGAGGAACACTCAGAACAGGATAGCTGATCTTAATCACCCAAAAAGATATCGTTTGGTGAGAACAGTGGCCTTTCTGCTGTAAGGTATGACTATCCCTTTGCGTGCCTATCAGGCAATCTCTGGTTGGCAGTTCTGAGAGTAGCTTCTTTATCCCAGTGTCCTCAGAGGTCTGGGTTCTGTCCTATAATTATTGTCCTCAGAGGTCTGGGTTCTGTCCTATAATTACTATCCACGGATGTTTGAGGACAGATCTGAATGGACTTTAGGAAGGGTATTCTACTTGTCTGGCAGCCTTAGCCCATATTCTACTGCTGCAGGCTTCAGGCTCAAGGCTTGGTTTAGCCAACAGCTGCAGGCATTGCGATGTTGGAATCATGTTTCCTTTTTTTTCTTTGTTTTGTTTTTGCCAGCTAGTTCTTTAAGTAGGTATCTTGGTTTATTATTATTATTATGATGATGATGATGATGATTATTAGACAGGCTCAGGCTGGCTGGGGACTCACTGCAGATCCTGGGCTAACCTTGGACTTACGTAGTTCTCCCGCCTTAGCCTTGCAAGAGTTGAGATTACAGGTGTAAGCCTGGACACTGGGTTGCACGTATGATTCCAGCATGGTTTAAATATGGATTTGTTTTGTTTTTCCTGATTTTCTGATGGTGAGGATTGAATTGAGCTGTCTGCATTCTAGGCAAGCGCTCTACCACTGAGTGACATCCTCTGTAGACAGTTTTAGAGAAAGAATCTCATTATCTGTCTACTGGCCTCTGTGCTTTCTCTTTCTCCGGGGTCTTAACTCAAGGTTCTTTTAGGTTATAGGTTTGGATGGGATGAAAGCAGCTTTCACTGGGTCTTTTCTTCCTTGGATGATTATTATCACTGGGAAGAGTGCACACTGGGAAGAGAGTACACTGTAGCTGTTTTCAGACACACCAGAAGAGGGCATCAGATCCCATTACAGATGGTTGTGAGCCACCATGTGGTTGCTGGGAATTGAACTCAGGACCTCTGGAAGAGCAGTCAGTGCTCTTAACCACTGAGCCATCTCTCCAGCCCCAGTTATTTTTATTTTATGGGTATGGATGTTCTGCCTGATATGTATCTGTGCATCATGTGTGTGCCTGATGTCCAGGGAGGCCAGAAAAGAACGTGAGATCCCCTGGGGTTGGAGTGACAGATGGTTGTGAGTCACCATGTGGGCTGAGAATTAAACCTCAGTCTTCTCAAAGACCACTAAGTGCTCTTACCGGCTGAGCCATCTCCCCAGCCCAGCAGGGGAAATCCTTAAGGAAGAGATCTTGGGGAGGTTGAGGAAACTGCAGTTCTCCCAGTTGAGTTGGGAGGACATCTGTAGTTGGCTTTCAGTTCTTTGAGGCTCCAGATTTGGGCATTTCTCACTCTGAGCCATTGTTACTCTCTGTAACTCAGCCTGAGTAGGAAGGAGTGAGCAGCTAGCGCTCTGGAGTCCTGCTTTCATGTTCTCTGGTACCTTAGGATGAAGTGGTAAGAGGTCTCATTGACTCCTTTCTCCTCCACCATGCTGGCCTCGTCCCTCTCTTTGTGGTGATGGAACTTAAAACATACACATGACTTTGTACCCACTGCGCATGTACCTTTCATGGGTGTGGTAGTGAATGCCCATGAATCCTAGCATTGGGAAGGCTAAGGCAGGGGGACTGCCATGAGTTTGAACTCTATGACAAGGCCTTGTCTCAGAGAGAGAGAGAGAGAGAGAGAGAGAGAGAGAGAGAGAAGAAAAAGACACACCATGCCCTGAGCTACAGCCCCATTGCTAGCCCGCACTCAATGCCCTGTACTAGGCATAAATCCTTTCTGAGTCACAATTCTTGGTTGTAGATGATGAGATATTCTGTAAGAAGCCTCTTCTCATTCTTTAAATAGAGGGGGATTAAAGAGTATAGACAGCTCATAGACTCTTTGGGAGGCTTTGAGACTTTTTTTCTTTTTAAGAAATAGATCTAGGGCCTAGGATGGAGTTTAACATGCAGGAAGCCCTGGGTTTTATCCCCCAAACTATATAAATTGGGTATGGTGACACATATCTGTGATCCCAGATCTTCAGGTGTGTAGACAGGATGATCTGAAGTTCAAGGTCATCCTTAGGTACATAGGGAGTTTAAGGGCAGCTACATGAGACTCTGACCCAGAGAGAAAAGCAAAACAGCACTCCAAGGCGCTACATAACAAGAGTAGGCTGTGGACCATGAGCTGCTGGAGATGATGAGCTCCTGCTTTGGGAATAACCAACAAGCAAGAAGCTGCCTGCTGTGTCAGGAAACCCGGGTACCTGTGAGCTCCAGAACCTCACCAGCTCTGCCAGGTGCTATGGCCACAGAAATGAAGGACTCACTTCCTGTTCCATGCCCATGTAACTCCAGTAAAGTCTCAGGTAGGTATGCTTGATTAACTAAGAGGTTGATATCCAGAGCCCTCACTATACTACAGGTTAGGAATGCGAGTGCTTATTGTCTTACCTCCGTGTTACAGGCATGTACATTAAAAGCCTGTTGAACCTTCTTGCCCATTGGAGGACTCTGTATCATTGAGCTACCCATTCTAGCACTTCAGAATTTCACACCAAGTTCACCCTGCTGCTATTTTGTTTCTTTCTTTGTTTGTTTCTGTCTTTGTTTTTGAGACAGGACCTCACTATGTAGCCCTGACTGGCCTGAAACTTGCTATGTAGACCAGGCTGGTCTTGAACTTACAGAGATCCAACTACCTCTGCCTCCAAGACCAAATTAATCTTTAATCGATTAACAAGTCCTAGTATGTTTTTTAATCAAACACGCTATGTTTTCTTTTTGATGAGTGCTTATTGGCACAACAGAAGAGAAAAGAATTAAGAAATGCTATTTGCAGTAAGGAGTGCATGGGGTTTCTTCCAAAACCAGTTGTCCTCCTTGAGCAAAGGATGTGGGTGGATAATCATAGAGGAAGATACTGTGGGGTAGGTAGTATAATCCCCAGATGCTCAGTAGAAGACTGCCCAGCCTAGTAGCTGCCTTCTGTTATCCCAGCACTTCCTACCTCTGAGGCAGAAGGATAGGCTACATAGAATTCCTCTGTGCTCAGTTTAAGGTCATACTTGAAGAAGGAAAGACTGTGGACACATCCTGGCCATGCTTAGCTTAAGGGAGCATGAGCAGACAGGGGCAGACAAGGCAGCTCAGTGGGTAAAGGTATTTGCCACCAAGCCTGATGACCTCAGTTTGATTCCCTGGGACCCACATGATGTTGGAAGAACAGAGCTCACTCCTGCCCACACACCATAAAGAAATGTTTGTATGTTTCTGGTTTTGTCTGAGGTAGTGTCTCATTGCATATCCCTGGGTAACCAGAAAGCAGGCTGGCCTTAGAGATCGATCTGCCTCTGTCTCTGGAGTGATGGAATTAAAGGCATGCACCACCATGCTCAGCAATAAGTATAATTCAAAAGAAACAAACTGTAGGTCTGGGTGCTTTCTTTGTGGACTCTGCTTCCCAGAAAGCCACTCAGTTATACATTTTGGGCTTTTTTGGCAAAAATTCTGTATACTACCATTATGTTTTGCTACTTGAATAGTAGCTTGAATAGATTTATAATCCAGTAAGGCTAAATGCATACCTGCTTTTCACATGTAAAGTGCTTGTGAATGATCGTGCTTTTTAAAATTAACTTAGTTAATGAACGTGGGGCGAGGGGGGATAAGAAATATCTATTTTCATATTTTCTTTAGAGTGAAATTTTGGTGCATATATATATTTTAATCCCTGTCTTGCAGCTGCACTGAACAATCAAGACACTGTCAAGGAGCCAGAGTGAGAGGTGAACCCCTTCATGTTTGTGCAAGACTCTCCTCCCCAACGTTCTGCAGGAGAAGTCAGCCCTCAACCTGAACTGCCTCAGTGGAATACCTTTTAGACTTCGGAGACAAAGTATCATAGGCCAGGCCTTTCTTGATGTTCCAACTCTCTTACCCCTCTGCTGTCTGAGTGCTGAGGCAGTGGGCATATACCAGTATGCCCAGCTACGAACTTAGAATAATAATAATAATTTAAAAAATGAACTTGTTAGTACCTGTTGAGACTGAAGTCTAAAGTGAATTAAAAGGGACAGTTTGCGTTGTCATTTCCGAGGGTGACATGGTGGGAAGACAACTTAGAAGTGTGGCATTTGAAAACAATCCAGTCTTTTTTGAAATGGGATCTTATGTTATGGAATTTGTCATGTAGTCCAGGTTACCTTAGACCTGTTGGTAATCCTTCTGCCTCTGGCTCCCTAGAGCTGGACTTACAGAAATCTTCCATGTTCAGCTTTTCTTCCTATCTTAAAGCTTACTTCCTAACTAAGTAGTTAGCTATAAGTTTGTAACTACTTCTCAGGGAATCGTAGAACTGAGCCAGAACAAGCCACGGTGATTACTGATGGTCCCAATCTGAGAAATGTGAGCTGAAGCCTTCAGTACTATTGACCTGCTTGTTGAACGAGTAGCACAAAACCAGTGAAATGTTCAATTTAAAAATCTAGAGCCTTTTAAACCTTGCTTATTAGACAATATATAAAACAGTATTTTGTGATGACAGATGTTTATGGGTCTTAGTGGCAGGTATTTCACTGTATAGTTTTTGGTATAGGTGCTACTGATGGGCATCCTGCACTTGCTGATGAGAAATGCCTTGGACCAGCTTGGGCATCAGCTGCCATGACTGCACTACGGCCTTCTTGCTCGTCTTTCTGGTTACCCTCTCTGCAGCAAGACTGTCGGTCGAGTTTTGTTTTTGCTGGTAAATTTTTTTTTTTTTCTGTTAGGAATTGAACCTAGGATCTGGCACACACTATGCAAGTGCTTTGCTGCCTAGCTATATCCCCAACATATTCATATTCATATTCATATTCTCTTTCTCTCTCTCTCTTTCTCCCTCCCTCCCTTCTTACCCCCTCCGCTTCCCCCCTCTCTTTCTATTCCTCCTTCCCTTCTTCTCCCCTCCTTTTCTCTTTCATTTTGGATTTTCAAGACAGGGTTTCTCTTTGTAGCCCTGACTGTTCTGAAACTCTGTCTACACTGGCCTTGAACTCTCTGCCTCTTGAGTGCTCAACCTCCCCCCACCAACTCTTTTTTTTTTTTTTTTAATATTTCTTAGGACTGTAAAACTTTATTTATGAGTATCTTCATGACCAATTAAAAATCTTGAGAAGTCCTTGATCTCTAGGATTCGCACTTTGATCCCAAAGCATCCTTAAGTATGGACAGCGTGACAGGCTTTTCTTTTAAAAAGACCTCTCTCATTGAAATGGTAAAAGCTGATGGCCACAGGCATTGGTCCCACTCCTCAGAGGCAGTGACATCCTCCTGCATCCCAGTGTCAGGGCTGTGAGGTTACCCCATCATCCAGAATTTATAGCTTAATTCCTACACTGAACAGGAACAGCTGTAGTAAACTGTCCCCAGGTCACACTTAAGTATTCAGGTTCAGGCGCCAGTGAACACATCTGTCCCACTGACTAGTGCCAACTGTTCTCTCTCCTTTTCATCACAAAGTTAATGGAAAAGCTTCTTTGAATGTAACATGGTACTGAGATGCAGCCAGTGAAAGCTAACTGCAGGGGATCATACGTGATTGAATCTTTAGTGAGAATAGCTAGTGTATATTCACAAATCTTGATGCTACATTGAGTCTGAATGCAAACTGTCTTGTTCAATGAAGGAGATGGGACATGAATATCCCATATCGGGGATGGACATCTTAGAAAGGGGCTTTTCAACTTTCCTAATGCTCCCCACAGGTCCCCCTTTTTATTTTTAAAGTCAGATGACTAATTTGTATCTGAGTGTCTAAGAGACTCTGATATTCCTTAAACTAGTAAATGTCCTAATATCGTCGAAAGCATCACCAACACAAATAACATGTAGGTTATTTAACATTATGTGCACATTACACAGCAATCTGAGTGTAACACTGAATGAATGTTGAAGGATGTTAAAGGGCTAACCCTTGCAGCTTGTGTAATGTATCTCCACCCAGCTCCCAGGGGGAATTGAATGTGAGACAAACATGACCCAGCTCAGTAGCTAATTGTCTGAAGGTTACTAAATTTAAACTAACATTCCCACAATGTCATATTGCCCACAAGTGATTTTGGATTTTATTCCACGTTTTATTCGGAATCATTATACCTTAAAGGAGTAACACAAACATACCAAAGCCAGCTGGGCACTGTAAAGTCTTTAACTGAAGTTGTATTGTTTGAACTGTATCTCCTAAGTGTTAATACTACAGCTTCTAATGCATTTAATTTAGCTTCCAGGGTTGTATTTACATGTAACATCTTGTGTTGCCAAAGCTACAGAGGTATTGCAAGCAAGCTGATTAGCAAAATAGGTAGTTTGCCTTTATAAGTAAGGGCTACAGTGGAAGGAGCTGCAGATGCTATAGCAGTGACTACTGCAAAACTATTGGCTAAAACTAAGACTATACCCAATTAGAGGGGGGAACAGTTGATACAAGGAACATTGAAGGATCTTCACATTTTAAAATAGAAGGACTCCAGTTAGGTGACATATATGAAGGGTTAATAGGTAGTATGAAAGGATGTCCATGCTATAGTTGTTTATCTTTTCCAGAAGCCCCACAGACGGTCACATTGTCCAGGGCTGTGGCTAATAGCCAAAGATCTGGCTGAACGTTTCCTTTGGTGACATTATAGCAGGGCATAGCCAATGAGGAGAAGCTGGAAAGTTACCTTCATCCAGACCAGGTGGGCGCCTCCAAGGCAAATTAACCAGCACTTCAGGTCATCTACTCAGAGCCACAAAGTTCTTTAGAAGTGTGGATCATCCCACCCAAGAGGGAATTCCATTCTAAAGCCAGGGCACCAGATTCTCACTGCACACTGGGAAATGTCTATCCAACAGGGTAACCTGAGAGTGATCAGAAACCAGAAAACTCAAGTGAGAATGAGTTGATGATATTGAAAACCTGCACATCCAATCCTTGCCAGACCCCAGAGCCAAAGTCTTGTGCGTTACACAGATGAGAGGGATATGTATATACTGACTCACTAATGACAAATAAGTTGGAATACTGGATGTTATTCCAGTATAGTCAAAGAGAGGGTGAGAAACCTTCAGATCAGTTACCTCAGTCTGAGGATTTATAACTATTATATAATATTTTAATAGCGAGTTATTTTAAAGTAAATTTTGATTTGACATACATTATAACTAGCTGTCCATAATTGTTAATCATATACTTTATAAAGTTAAATATCTTATTTATAAGTGTTATCCTCTCTCTATATTATACCTTCTTCTGTTCTTTAACTTATTTGGATGTTTATAATTTATAAAAGTCTTTTAGTTATTCATTTTGTAAGCATGTATCATCCCGATCCTTATATATAAATTCTTACTTATTAAAATAATTTTAATCTTTATGTATTTATTAAAATAATTTTTATTTCTATCCTTATAACATTTTTATTTTTAATGCCATATCTTTTTATCCTTATTAAAAAAAATTTTAAAACCATATCTTTTTATAGTTGTATAGTTACATCTCCCCTTTATTAAAACAAAATTGGTTGGGATGGCCTATTGATCTTCTTTTATTATAAATGAGTATTAACACTGAGCAAGGTTTGTTGTGATCATCTTACACTGACTCAGCTGAAGGCAAGAAAATGATAGTTGTTTACTTTGGAAAATAGGGCAGCAAGCTTATATTGGATCTCAAAAAACTCATTTGATTATTATTATGTATTAAAAAGACCATAGAAGTAAAAACATCTTTTAATGTTTGTATTTAGATATACATTTATTTACACATATAAAAAATATATTTAAAGACATAATCGTAAGTTATTCTTATTGAAAGAGAGAACAATTCACTCTCCCTCTTCTCCTCCAAATCCAATCCCCAAGACTCATCCGCAGGTCTGTAGCAGGCCACTTGCTGTCAACAGTTTATGTAGTTCTTCTTTTACCACCTTCTTCCCTACTCATCCCTTTGTCTCAGCCCCCATCTCCCACATGTATTCCGTGGGAACCTGCTCACCACACTTGCCAGAGAAGTAAATAGTCCAGAGAGGTAGGCATGATCATCAGACTTCCACTCCCCGTACTCTCCTCCAAGTATAGTCCTTGTGTCTCCTCCCCAACTTTGTAGCAGACCACCCTCTGCACTGTGAGTGCAGTGGATTGAGTAGATTCTGGGGCATACTCTGCTTCCCCCCACCCCCTTCTTGTGGATCCCTTCAGGCCTCCTCCTTTCTAGACTATTCCTTTTTCCAACTGTTATCTATCTCCCAATACTTAGACCATTCTAATTAGAACCCCAGTGGCCACAATTGGCAGGATCCCAGTAGCATTCCCTATCAGGGAACCTAATCTACCACACTCTTCTAAGAAGCAGAGAGGGAACAACAGAGAACTGCAGCTTAAATCACACATTGACCCTAATATGCTGATAATAAGTGACTTCAGTAGCCCTTACCAATAGGCAGGTCATCTAGACAAAAACTAAACAAGGAACAAAATACCTGTCCAACAAAGACAAGACTGATATTAACCTAGAATTACAATCATTTCAAACCCAGATACCTAGATACCAGTGTAATAATATGACCTATAACAACCAAGACAATATGTCTCCAGTAGAGTCTAGCAACCCTGCTACAGTAGGCCCTAAGAAATGAAACATAGTTGAAGCATAAAGACCAGTACTTCAAAATTGCCTTTGTGGATACCTTAGTGGTCCTTAAAGGAGAAATGAATAAGTCTACTAAAGAAATTTATGACAGTGTGGATGAAATGAATAACACTGTTTAAGACCTGAAATTGGAAATAGAATCAATAAAGAAAACCCAAACTGAGGGAAATCTGGAAATGAAAAATTAGAAACTTGAACAGGAACCTGAGAGGTAAGCCTCACCAAGAGCATACAAGAGATAGAAGAGAGAATCCCAGGCATTGAAGACAAGATAGAAGAAATGGATACCTCAGTCAAAAAAAAAAAAATGTTAAAAAAAAAATCAGGCACAAAACATCCAGGAAATTTGGGACACTAAACAAATCTACAAGTAATAATAGACGAAGAAGAAACCCAGGTCAAAGGCACAGAAAATATTTTCAACAAGATAACAGAAGAAAATTTCTCTAACCTAAAGACAGAGGTGCCTATCAAGGCACCAGAAGCATACAGGACACCAAATAGACTGGACCAGAAAAGTAATTACCTATAGCACATAATATTAGAAACACTAAGTATACCGAAGAAATCAAGTATATTAAAATCAGCAAGAGAAAAACACCAAATAACATATAAAGGCAGACCTATAATACTTGTCTTCACAATGGCTCTAAAAGCCAGATGAGCCTGGGCAGTATTCTATAGACTCAACGAGACCACAGGTGCCATCCAGACTATTAGACACAGCAAAAGTTTCTATCATAATCAATGGAGAAAGAAAGGTATTCCATGATAAAATGAAATTTAATCAATATCTATTTACAAATATAGACCTGCAGAAGGTGCTAGAAGGAAAACCAACCTCAAGAGTTAACCACATCCAAGGAACACAAGTAATTTGATTTCCAGACCAGTTTATCACAAGTATGTGTATAGGGATACACCACAACAAAATAACAGGAATCAACAGACACGGATCATTTATAACTCTCAATACCAATGGTCTCTCCTTCCCCAATAAAAAGACAGATTAAAAGAGTGAATGTGAAAACTGGATCTATTCTGTACATCTAAGGAACACACCTTAATATCATATCAGGTGAGGAAAGACATCACCTCAGGGTAAAATGATAGATAAAGATATTCCAAGCAAATGGACCCAAGAAGCAAGTCAGTGTACCAGTTTTAATATCTGACAAACTTTAAACCAAAACTAATCAGAAGAGATAGGGAAAGACACTATATACACATCAAAGAAAACTCTGACACGGACCGGGCTCAGTCGGCCCTCCTCAAGTCATGCGAATCAGAGTCTCGGACAGATGGGCATAGAGTCGGCGAGTGACAAACAGACACGACACGAGAGAGTGTGTTGAATCTGAATGTAATGTCCAAACGAAAATCAGACTTTTTTATACAGAAGAAAAAACAAGGAAAGCCAGGCAGGACACATCCTCCAAGTTACAGTGACACAAAACAAAAGGAATGCATACATCAAAAGATGGCAGGGATCAGGCCGCTGTTTACCACTAAGAAAGGAGCCAGGTGTAATGCTAGTCTATGGTTAAGCCCAGCACCAGGGGTTCTTCGTAAATGCCTGATTGTGCTGTTCCTTTGGGTCTAGTGAAGAAACCTGTCCCAGGGGGATTCCCTAACTCTTTCATGGTTAACCCACCTATTCGCTAGGCCATTGTGTATTCCCTTGTTTGGGTGAGACTTGGCTACTGTCCTAAGTAATCACTCTGCAGACTAACCCTGAGCTATTCTAGCTCTGTTCTTTGTAATGCCTAATTAATTTCACCGTCTCTACTAGAAGCAAATTTGAATGTTACTGAATAGGTAACATTCTCACTGAACTCCAAGCTCATCAGCTTCAAGGATTTTCTAGGACGTTGGAACACTGGTAGAGGCTCACCTATGTCAAAATTCAATATTTAAAGGCACTTATAATAAAACAATACTGAAAGAGAGCATACTAACATGGCGATAGGGTTTGAGTATACAGGCTATGAGAATGCCAAGGTTCCAGGAGGCTGAGTTTCCTTGAAACTCTTTGCCTTGTGACTGCCTCCAGGCTTTTCCACCCCGACAGGGAGACTTCACTGGAGTGGGCATAGCAAAACTCCACCAACAAGATATAGCAATTGTCAACATTTATGCACCAATACAAGGGTACTGATATTCATAAACACTACTACAGGTTAAACCTCATATTGGCCCCAATACATTGATAATAGGTGACTTTGATACCTCACTGTTGCCAGTAGACAAAAACTAAACAGTTTAGGCAAAAACTAAACAGAGGAATTCTAGAGCTAACCGACGTCATAAACAAAATAGATATAACATATTTACAGAACACTTCACCTAGACTCAATAGAATATGCCTTCTCAGAAGCTCATGAAAGTATGTGGTCCAAAATTGACCACATACTTGGATACAAAATATGTATCAACAGATTTAAGAAAATGGAAATAGCACCCTGCATCCTATCTGACCACCACAAATTAAAGTCGAATATCAATAACAACAGAAACAACAGAAAGCTTACAAACTCATGGAAACTAAACAACTCTCTACTGACTGAAAAAATGGATCAAGATAGAAATTAAGAAAGAAAAGCTTTCTAGAATTGGATAAAAATGAAACACAATATACCAAAACCTATGGGGCACAATGAAGGCAGTTCTAAGATGCAAGTCCATAGTACTAAGTGGCTATATTTTAAACACTTGGTCCACAGGCTATGCTGCCAATGGTGGCCATGTTCATGTGCCCCTTACAGTCAGCAGTAGCATGGATCATGGACTTGCACATGGTTTCTGGTGACAGCATAGACCACAGAGGGCTGCCTCAGATGGCCATCATCACCATGGTTCTTGCTGCTGCCGAAGGCCATGTTGAGGTCCTTGGTGTTTTTTGCCCCCTGAAGCCATGTTGATGGTTTTGGATCATGCTGCCACTGTGGGCCATGATGGTGTATGTAGCCCATGTTGCTGTTGGGGGCCGTATTGATATCTGTGATCTATGCTGCTATTGTTGCTGTGGCACAGGGTCGTGCTGATGGTCCATGGTCTGTACTACCACTGGTGACCATGCTGAGGTCCATGGCCTGTGATGATTCCAGAGGGCACATGGATGTCTGTGGTCTGTGCTGTCACCAGGAACCAGGCTAGTGGCTCAGACACACTCCTGGCTCAGACACACTCTGCCTGGTTTTCATATGCTCCCTAGCCCCCAGCTTTTGAGAGTTACAGGGCCTCCCTTTATCTCAGGCAGCCTTTTCTTTTCACTCACTGACTCTACCCTTTCCTTTACCTTATTGTCTTGCTCTGACACAGTCTGACCAAGGTGGGAGATCACACTGCATTCAACCAGAACACACACACACACACACAGGAAAACCCTGGAGCAAGGTCATTGAACTTCACTTGGAGGCATCCTGGTCAGGTCTGGGAGCTCATTCTATTAGGTCCCAAAGAAACCTGGGGCAAGGATTACTTAGTACCCAGGGCCCCTCCTAGCACTTCTCACCTCACCCCCTACCCCAAACCCAATGGTCCTCAAGATCTGGTTTCCTCTCGAGGAGCAGATCCTCATGGACACCAATAGATGCTATGTAAACTGCTCCCAGTTTAAAACTATTAGTTAAATAAAGGTGGTTACAGCCAGTTACTGGGGAGAATAGAAGAGCTTCCTCACCTCATCCGAGAAGCTGCAGTCCTGCAGCTTCCTTATGCCGTTCTGGACTTCTTTGATATTGGAATCCTGCCTCTGGTGGCATTCCATAGTCTGTAACCCTGTTTCCTTTGGCTCTCTGCTGTAGTCCTGCAGCTTCATTACACCAACCTCCCGGCCCCCGACCCCACACTGCAGCCCCGTCCTCCCCTCCCTCCCCTCTGGAGCTGACTGCTCTGTCTCTTCCCTTTGCCCTCCTGGGCCTTCACTGATGACACTTTCTCATTTCCTCTGCACACTCAGAGATTCTATTAAAGCTTTGCTGTCTTATTGCAAATGGCTTGGCCTCAGTACAGCTCAATCAATGGCCAAAAAGTCTGCACACTAGATTTTCAAATTCTCTCATATGATAACAACTTCTGCCACTGCCCAAACAAATGATCCAAATCTCTCATATTTAAACTTTCTCTGCTCTATAATCCCTGAAACGTCTATTTTCCATTCTTCAAACTCTCTTTTTTTTTTTTTTTTTTTTTTGGTTTTTCGAGACAGGGTTTCTCTGTGTAGCCCTGGCTGTCCTGGAACTCACTTTGTAGACCAGGCTGGCCTCGAACTCAGAAATCCACCTGCCTCTGCCTCCTGAGTGCTGGGATTAAAGGCGTGCGCCACCACTGCCCTGCTTCTTCAAACTCTTTTATCTCTATGATTTCTTTGCTCTCTGGTCTCTATAAATCTATGACTATGATGTCAACTATCTCAGGATTTGAAAGTTCATTGGGTATGGTTAAAGAATCTATAAAACCTGTAACAAAAAGTCAGTAGTTAAAAAAACTATGCATATGCAATCATATTTTGCTATATGTGATTTAAGATATACTTTGTATATAACTTGAATTAGGAAAATAGATGTTTTTCAACCGCATCCATGTGACTTGCCTCCATCTTGCCTGATGACCTCATTATGATGGAAGCAACTATGTGGCTGGCAACCATCTTTAATATGGTTAGAGAGTATATATCATGTAACTTACCATCTTGGTTAAGATGACCATGTGATATCAACTAAGGCAGCACTTCCTACTGAGCTCTCTCCTTATCATTATATCTCTTTCTAGATAAGGAAGCAACATCAGGTCTCCAAAATATCTTGGACTAGGATGGATTTTCATATGATAAAGTTCCTAAGGTTATAAAGGTATACTCAAGTTAACAAAAACTGATTTAGAGATGTATATCTAGCTACTTATGTCTTTGTCAGCTATATTTAACATCAGGGTTCTAAAAATTTAAATAAGTAACAACATTTGTTTGATAAATAAAGTTTATACATACCAAAGGTAATAAAAGTATATTCAGATTAACAGAACCTGACTTAGATGTATGCCAAACCACTTATATCTTTGCCAACTTTGTTCAATATAAGGCTTCTAGAAAATTTTAGATAAGAAACAAAATGTTTGACAAATAAAGTATGTTTGATCAATGTTTATAAATTCCTAAGGTTGTAAAGCTAAGTCAGTTAATATTACCTGAGTTAGAGATGTATATATAATCACTTATATCTTTATATGTTTAATAAACATATGTAACATATATATGTATAAACATATGTAACATATATATGTATAAACACATGTATATAATAAACATATGTGACAATATATATTTAATAAATAATATATATTTGATAAATAAGGTTTATAAATTTTAAAGGTATTTTCTATTTGTTTGATATAATTGTCATCTCTGATGCTTCCTGCCTTTGTCTGCTAACCTAGGCCTATTTTTGGAAGCTTCTAGCCTCCATACAATCTAATCTAGGTCTAGAATGCTTCCAGCCTCTTAGATTTACTATTGAATAAGTTCACCTTTTTTTGTTCTTTGGCTGGCTGGTTTGACTCAGTTGCTCTGGCTTAAACTTCTCTCCAAGCTGATTGATTCAATCTGGCTTCTCTCTCAGTCTCTTCTGAATTGCTCTGGTTGGCCTCATACTAACTTTGGCAATATGTTCTAATCTTCTGGGGCCTACTGTCTTCACCTGTGCTTAGCTTGTTCTGTGTCTGTCTGTCTGTGTCTGTCTGTCTGTCTGTCTGTCTTGTCTACAACCTGTCTATGTACAAGTATCCCAGTAAAAGTGCCTCCTCCTCTCTCTCTGCACTGCTCCTTAAACAGCTTCCCTTCCCCCTCTCTTCTTATGAGGGTTGGGCATATCCTATTCTGTCAAATCTTTCTCTGATTCATCACTTTGTTTGCTACTCAATGAGACATCACTTTCAAACATGGGTGCTTCCTTCTACCAGTAACTTTACCTTCATTGTTTGAAATTAAAGGTGTGTGCTAAGGGCTGAGCCACATCACAACTAGCAATAGTTGTTTTTTGTTTGTTTGTTTGCTTGCTTTTTTTCAGTAAATAACAGTCTTGGGGTTCACTGTGTGCCTGCCACAGTAAATTCCTAAATTCTTCTCAGGTTAACAGTAACTGACTTGACGATATTTGTCTAGCCTTTTTGTCTTTGCTAACTTCATTAAGCTTTGGCTATTTGGATAATCTAAATCATACAAGAAGCTATGATATTCTGTTATAGTGCCCTATGAAAAAAACAGAAAAGCAATGTTCTCAGTCTCTCTGTGGACTGCATTTATATTTTAAAGTTTTATTTTTGATACTAAAGGATCTTCAATGTAATCTTCAACTCAAAATTTTAATGCTCAAACTTAATAGGAATAAAGGTATAAAATCTAATCTTATAAAAACGGCTAATTTTTAAACTGCTAAAGATGGCTAAGACATGCAAGTTAATCATCAGTTACTCTATTATTGATCAAATTCTTTAATGTGCTCAAAGCTATGCTTATAGCCATGCTAAATATATGTATAAATAATTTAATTACAGGGACAAGCTTTATTTAGCCTCCTGTATATGTTTTCAAGGTTAAGCCAAAAGCAAGAAGCTAGAAACAAATAAGATTTGTTTAAAATCAGGTATGTTTAATAGATAATGGTCCTCAAACTCTTCAGAGATCTTCTGAATATGGCATTTAAAATGTTTACTTAAAAGGCTTCTCATGATAGACAGAAATGCTAGCTTCTGGGCTGGAGAGATGGCTCAGCAGTTGAGAGCACTGACTGCTCTTCCTGAGGTACTGAGTTCAATTTCCAGCAACCACATGGTGGCTCTGTAATGATATCTAATGCCCTCTTCTGGTGTGTCTGAAGACAGTGACAGTGTACTCACATATATAAAAGAAATAAATCTTAAAAAAAAAAAAAGAAAGAAAGAAAAGAAAAGAAATGAAATGCTAGCTCCTAGCGGCGACCCTGAGGTCTCCAGAAGATAATGGGGCATAAATGACTCAATTTCATTTGTGCTAATACTAATCATAGGACAAAGAACTGCCTCATACCTCACCTGCCTTGAGGGCTCTGCCCAAACTGTGGACACTTCAGTTGATTGGGTTGATTGCTGTACTTGGCCTGGCCTAACTGGTCAATTTAGAGAAGTTCCTTCTCCAGGGGAAAATCTCTCAGACCTGGGTCTGACAGCCAGAGGCCAATGTCCTATGCAGCAAATAAAGATGTGATACTGTTTTGTGTGACAGCTGAAGACTAGCTACTTCTACTCTCGATAAAGCCACCAAAACTTAGGTAACTGTACAGTCTCTGTCATTTTAATTGATACTTCCTGGTATACTTTATCCTTATCAGATCTCTGATGGTGTTTTTGGCCAACTATAGCTTTATGAGTTTGACAGCAGCAGCAGCAAGCACTCCCTATCCATCCCTCCTATACACCCCCAGCTGCCTTTTCAATTCATTTCCTATGTAGAATTGGGCCTCAGGTCTCAGACTTACAGAGTTAATAGGTCTCCAGCTGAGAAAGGCAGACAGTTTAAGTTGCTGGCAAACTTCACTATGAAAGAGATAAACTCACAAAACAGATTTCAAAGCAACTTTTATTTAAATTGTTTATTCAAAGGAATTTGCTTTGCAGTGACGACTCTCAGTAATCAACGACTTGTGCATGAAAAATGAAAAATGTCTTAGATCCCCTTCCCTCTGGCTGTGCTATTGTTATAGTAAGAAGTGCTGACTTAAAGTGCATCTCATAAAGCTAAAACCATCTCTGTCCAATCTACATATCCAGCCCTCTGGAAAGAGGAAAGCGTGTTAACGCTTTTAACCCAGAATCACTTTCTGGGTCCCCAAGCTTTTATTATGACTCAAAGGCATAAGTCTCCTGCTTTTTCTACAATATGGATTTCAGTACAACTTTTAAGCAGGAATAAAGCTCATACATCTAAAACTTTTATCTCTTTTTGTAAACTTAAAAGAAAATCTTGTAAGCTTCAGGGAGTAGCAACTTATATTCACAAATTGAAGGCTAAACCTACTCCAGATAAGTACTCCTGTCAATCAACAGCCTAAATTTTCTCATCTGCCTATTCCTGAGGATGGGATATCTCTCTCCCTTGGTCTTAGGACTCCCCTGACCAACTACCAGGACCATGTGCCAAGGGCTATGGTATATGGAAGGCAGCAAGGAGCATCAGCAATTGGGCCCCAAAACTGATGACTTTTGGCAATTTAACTCTCTATTGCTATTCTGGGGCCCAAAGCTTCTGGCTTCTGGTAATTAACTCTTGTTGATAGGAGCAAGAAATTAAGAAAAGAAACTTAGTTACTTGGACTCTTTTCTCTTTGACTCAAGGGCTTTTTGCTGGCCAGGTGAGAGGTTTTGAGTTCCTTAACTTTTTGAGAGACAGAGAGAAAAGGAAAAAAAGAAAGACAGAAAGAAAAAGGTCACATACATACACAGACACATGCACACTGGGTAAAGCAGAAAAGGGCTGCACCCTCTTTATTATTGCTTTCAGCTTTTTAGACAAAAAGTTTTCTATATAAGAAAGAATGACCTCATAGATAAAATGTTACATAAAAGGGGAGTTATAGAAGGCTGTCAATAGTAAGTTCAAACCAGTGTTTGATTCTATAAGCTCATTATAAGTTCAACAGTTTCACATGGCCTTGCTTCACCATAGTGCACACTTGTGACTTCATCCTTGGACCTGACTTATAGTGAATGGTTTTTCCTTGATCACAAATCCATCCCACGTTTATTTCTCTTCTTAGTGTAATTTATGAAAGCTCATTGTGTTCCTTATTATACAACCGTTCCTTACTATTCTATGAGAAGGGGTCATATTCTGTTCTTGATTCTAACTAGATTACATCTTCCTGGGAAAACAGCTAAAACCATCATCGCCTTAAACTTTCTTCCTAAAATTATATGAATCAAATCAGGAATTTTATAAAGTTGTTAATTCATCTAGACAGCATTATTCATGAAGTTCATCTTCATCTTGATCTGCAGGAAATTTCCCTAATAAGGTGAGTTGATGCCCAGGAATCATTAGGCTACATAATAGTTGCAGGAAAGAAATATCAGCATCGAGAAGCAATCCTGGGACAAACTCTCTGGGGCTGTACCTCTCCAGAAGCCATGCAAAACAGTGGGCCATTTCCAGGAAACTTGCTTGCTTGCCATAGCCTTACCTAGATGGCTTCTGTCTACAATGGGCCTGAAAGTTTCAATTGTATGCCTAAGAAAAAAGTATTTCCCCTGAGCTCCTTATCTTTATTTTCTGTCCCTAGTCTATATCTGTCCTAGTAGATTTCAAATCAACCATAGACTGCTCCAAAACTGCCTGCAATGTGCTAGCCCCAGGTGTGTCTCTAGAACCTGTGTGTCAGATGGCACCAAAGTGACCTGTACTTTCCTAGCTCCAGGTAGTCCCACAGAACCTTGGCAGTAAGTGAAATAGATGTTCCTCAGTCTGCCTTCCTTTCTCCCTTCCTGGCTTTGACCAACATTCCAGCCTTTCTGGGCCCCCTGACAATGATGCCTCAATTTCAGCAATAAGTATTTCTAGAAGAAATTATGGTGTCCTTTATCATCTACAGAATGATGGGACTACGAGGTCCCAAAGAAAACCTGGACAACATTCACTCAGTATGTGTGGCTCCTTCCGGCACTTCTTGCTCTGCTCCCCGCTCCCAGGGGCTGGGCCTTTGCTTCTCTTCCCCCAGACTGACCCCTATGAAACTCTGTCATTTTGGATATGTGCTCTCTTGGCTCCTTGTTTCTTGGTCTGTGACTCCTCTCTTGTTCTGTTTGCTCATCTTTCTCCTCTTTCTTTTCCAATTCCCCCTCCTCCTCTCATGGCCTGGATCAGTCTAGACCCCTCCAGATGTCTCTGGCTGTTTTCTCCCTCATATGTACAGACCCCAAAGCTAGGAGCAGTCAGAGCCTGGGAATTGTCTTCTGAAGAAGTATTTTACTAATTAATGGAAGTGGAACAATCTCTGTATGGGAGAGGTAGGCCTTATCCTGAGATGTCTATGAACACCAGACAATACTTATAGTCTAAACCAGCAGTTCATATTTCAGTAGAATCCAGCTTTCAGTATTCCTCAGGCCCATTTCTTTCAGCCTGGATTCCTTGTGGGATCTTTCTTCCCCCTTTACAGGGCTTTTACAGGGCTCATCTGAGCACAGGTGTGCACATTTTAAAGAGATGTCTTTAATCAAGCTTTCCAAATTTAGAGCATAATATCTGGGTATGAGGAATTGAACAGTTTTGTGGATCCTAGGTCAGGTGGCTTGGTGGAAATCCATAACCAGTCACTTCCCAGACTCAAGGTTGGGCTGTACCTACCATCCTTTTTCTTTTCTTTTTGACCAGTTCTTGTTTCACTCAGTCAGTCTCACTCTCGGGTGTATTCTGGGGGTTCCAGTAAGCTTAGCTACCAACTGCTTCTAGTCTTCCTGGGAAGCCAAGTCACATGCTTTGTTGCCTCTGGCTTCTGGGGAATGACTTTTTGGTGTCCTTTGCAATGGACAATGGCCACCACCTTGCCCTAACCATAGAGCTTCTAATAGGGCTAAGATTTCTATTTTTGATTTCTTTCCTGCTGAGGTTATCAATCCTATTTCCTTGATTAGAGAGAGCCTCATCAACATGGGTCATGGCAAAAGCATATTGGCTGTCAGTGTATATGGTGATATGTCTTTTCCCTAGTGGAGTGCTTAGCGTTAAAAGCTCAGCTCACTGAGCTGAGGTTCTCCTTGAAGAGTGTGTCCAGATAGTCTTGGGTCACCACCTCTGTCCCTGTACACCTGATCCCATTTTTGCTGAAACTGCTCCCATCACTCAGTAATACCTCATCTGGTGTCACCAATGGGCCATCAGTCTTATCAGGCCTGACAGACTAGATCAGGTCAGTCACCTCAAGACAGTCATGCAGGGGACCTGTAGGGGGTCACTGTTTGGTAGGAGAGTGGCATGGTTGAGGCCTCATGTCTTGTGGAACCAAACCCAACATCAGTAGGTGTAAGACATCTATCTCTCAGGTGCTTTCCCTAAGAGGGTCTCAACAGAATGTGGGTTTGTCAGGAACAGTTCTTGTCCTAAAGTTAATCTGTCAGCTTCATTTATTAGTAGGGCAGTGGCAACTATGGCCTTTGTACATGCTAGCCATCAGGCTGTGACTGGGTCAAGGCTCTTAGACAGATACACCACTGGTGTTTCTCAAGGATCCAGGGTTTGTGTGAGGACCCCCTAGGCACTGCCTCTGGCCTCATCCATGCGCAAATGGAATGGCTTAGTAATGTCTGGGAGGGCCAGGGCTGGGCCGGGCACAAAGGTGTTTTTCAAGGCCTCAAAGGCCTTCTGATCTAATCTCATTCCGTATCAAAGGCTTTGTACTCCTGGTGCTGGCATAGAAGAGGTTTGACTATCTCATGAAATCCCATTGTCCATGGACAGCAGTAATCAAACCACCCCTAGATCGATGAGAGAGTGGGGACTTGCAGGATAGCTGAGAGTGGGGACTTGCAGGACAGCTGAGAGTGGGGACTTGCAGGATAGCTGAGAGTGGGGACTTGCAGGATAGCTGAGAGTGGGAACTTGCAGGATAGCTGAGAGTGGGGACTTGCAGGACAGCTGAAATATAGTTATGGGGGTGCATTTACTTTCCTTCCTCCATGTTGTAGCTGAGGTATGTAGCCTGACTGACACTCAGCTTTAAAAGGCCTCTGCCAGCTGCCCACATTCTTCCCCAGCGATTGAGGCTGTGAGGACTCCATCGACACACTGGAGCTAGATGTCTTGTGGATATTCTTGTCTAAACTCCAACAGATCTGCACTCAGAGCCCCGTCAAATGATGCTAAGGAGTTCCTGAATGACTCCTGGTCTGTTTCCTCCCTTTCCTCTCTTGTTTGTTTCCCCAAGTGCCGTGATCACCACATGGGAGAGTGCCTTTCTTTGTCTGTCTTTTTTTTTTTTTTTTTTTTTTTTGGTTTTTCGAGACAGGGTTTCTCTGTGTAGCCCTGGCTGTCCTGGAACTCACTTTGTAGACCAGGCTGGCCTCGAACTCAGAAATCCGCCTGCCTCTGCCTCCCGAGTGCTGGGATTAAAGGCATGCGCCACCACGCCCGGCCCTCTTTGTCTGTCTTTGACTGAATCTTGGCTGTTGTGAATTTTCCGAGCAATTTCCGAATGCCGAAACCTACTCATCCCTTCAAATCCCTCTAATTTCTGGAGCTTTCTCCTTCTGTCTGGGGTCAGCTTCATGACATAGGCAATATTAGTGTCTCTCTGGTTTTCCTATACATCTGAGACTATGGAGGTAAATACCTGGTATGTCTAGCAGAGTCTTTCCAGGAGATTCATCAGATCTCTGAGTGACGCCAGGAACCTTACTTTGTCTTTTAGTTCTCTTGGCTGTTGCTTTTGATCTGCACAATAATGTTTGGTGGAAAAAAAAATTAAAGCTCTCTTACCTTAAATCAATTTCCAACTGACTGATAAAGGCCTGAGGCTTCTCTGAAAATGGAGGTTTGGGGGTCTTCCGATTATACAAGTCACTGGTAGAAAGCAGGAGAAGAACAGGGAAGACAGTGAACTTCCAGTCCCCTGCCTGCCCTTTGGGACTGGGGAATTATGTCCTCCTTCCCAGGACATAAAAACAGGAGGGGCTTATGGCTCTGGGAACTATTTGGAAGGGTTACAGCCGGGATGGGAAAGGTGTAAGTATTACATCTCTCCAGGGGAAAGGCTTCTCCCAGTGTAAGTGTTAAGCTTTGATGGTGGTAGGGAGTTCTCCAGTGCAAGTGTTACAGCTCCGCTCCAGGGGGCCAAGTTTCCCAACGCAAGTGTTACAGCTCCTGGCAGTCAGGAGCCAAGGGCTAACACAAAGTCACAGTGCATTGGAAACCTCACATGGAGACATTTATTGGGAGACAAAAACCTGGGAGGGGGGCGGGGACTGCTTGTGCTTGGGTGAGAAGCAACAAAGAATTGAATAGAAGACAGGGTTTATGTAGGGTCATGGTGGAATTGGTGGGAGGTGGGGGTGGGGTCGGGAGTGGGAGTGGGGTCTTTACAGGTGGGCCTGGGATCTGGGACAAGATTTTGTGTGTGTGTGTGTGTTTGTAGGATGGAGCCTGGCCTCTCTCAGGAACAGCTGTTATAGCCATTAGGGAAATCTGGGAGGCAGGGCCTGGCTGTTGACACTTCTCAGCTCCTGGGGGCTGGTGCTGGCCATTCCTGAGGCTCCAGGGGTCAGGCTTAGCTGCCAGCGTAGTAGTCTAAGGATAGAAACTGGCAGCCAGAGATCTCCAGAGGTGGGGCTTATAAAGGAGTCTGTGCTTGGCAGGGAAAGCCCCCACTCCCCACTCCCATCCCTAACCCCACCACTGCCATCCAAGTCAGCATGAATAGCTAACACTATTTCTTTCTCTCTGTGGCAGTGTTGAAAGAACAAGCAGAAAATTTGAGTTTCTCTGGACGACCTAGCTGGGCCAAAAGGACTTGGGTCCCCAATGAAAGGACACAGGTCTTAAGGTAAGGTGGGGGTCTTGCAGTTCCTGAGGGTGGGGTGGGATGCACACCTATGTTGCCATAGCAACAACAGAAGTAGTCACATACATAACCACTGGCAGAGCTGGGACACTACAGGTGAGGTGCCCTGTGAATCTGCAGGAAATCATGTGTTGCCTCAGAGCTGCCCTGGCTGCAGTCTTGGGATGGCTCACTTTCCCTTCCATTTTAGATCTGTTTCTCCAACCAACAGAACTGACAGAAACACACAGAGAGACATACACAGGGGACACAATCATACAGAGAGACATACGCAGGGGACACAATCATACAGAGACACATAGTATACAGGCTTCACTTTGGCAGTAGTGCTTGTGGATGCTCTTCCTCCTCCTCCTCTTCCTCCTCCTCCTCCTCCTCCTCCTCCTCCTCCTCGTCCCCCTTCTGTTTCTTTAACCCTGGGTTCCTCTGTGTAGTGCTGGCTTGTGGGGCAACGGGCTACGCACAGACAGCCTGGTCTCCAGTCGAGCTTAGGTCCCTAGTGGGACCCAGTAGGTGGTAATTTCCACCTACATGGGACGGAAGGCGTTTGATCATGTCTCCTGGACCCCTGGCTCCTGTCGAAGTTACCGCCCCCCACAGGAGAGGTGCTATCAGTCACCATAGGAACAGCACCAAGCCTTCTCACATGTAAATAAGGTTTCCAAGCCAATGAGAGGTACCTGCTGGAACCCAGAACTGTATATAAATCCATCCAGGGAATTAAAGGTACTCCTTTGTCTGAGTCTTTTGTTCCAAGAGCTGTATGTAACACTTGGGAAGAGATCTTCTCTCCGAAGATCCACCTGAGATCCATCCGCACTTCTCACTGGATAGTTGGCTTCTCTTCAGCCCAGCCCGACCTGACTCAATCCAGAGCGGCTCAGAGTTACTGAGAAACCTGAAAGAGTTGGCAGAGACTTCGTTTCCATACCTGCACTCACTTCCCTTCGCTGAAACCCTCGCACCAGGCCTCGACAGAGATCTCTACGGAAAACCTCTGGTATCCAGGTCCACACTGGCTGTCCTGAAACTCTCTCTGTAGAATGTTATGGGTCTTGGGTAGCCCAGAGTTTCATCACGACCATGAATTATAGCAGGACTTTTTGGACCCACCAGTAGTTTAAATCATGACTCAGAGGCTTATTAATATTTAAAAGTATAAAGATCTGGGCTGGAGAGATGGCTCAGAGGTTAGGAGCACCGACTGCTCTTCCAGAGGTCCTGAGTTCAATTCCCAGCAACCACATGGTGGCTCACAACCATCTGTAATGGGATCTGATGCCCTCTTCTGGTGTGTCTACAGTGTACTCAGACCTCAGACTCAGATAGTATGCAAAGACAGAGCACTTATTCTGCAGAAACATCCAGCATGCAGGAGTCAACCATTCTTTGAAATGGTGACCCCAGACAAAGGCATGTAGGCCTTCTTATAGGGAACTGGGGAACTCTCTAGAAGGATTAGGTCATCTGAAATTTCATTGGTGGGTGCTGGGGGTGGAAGGTGGTCAGTGGTCTGCATTCCTATGTCATGAACGTTTAACCATAGGATGAGATAGGGTGCCCAACACAGATGGCCCATCTTGAGAGAAGTTATTTTTCCATTTTTGTAATTATCCCCAGGCTGTTCTTTGAGAGAGGGTTTTATGACCTTGTTTGTGGATTTTATGGTCTGTTCCTGGAGCTGTTGCGGTATGGCCTTCTTTTCTAAGTCAGGCCTGGTTCTTAAATGGAGGCAAATGGGGTTTATGTTGTTCTTTCAAAAGCTTACATGTTTATCTGGGCAGAACCTTTGCTAGTTCATCTAAATCACCCTGTCTAATCCTGGCACTGTGCCTGCCGTTTGGGCAGCTCTAATTCTTCATTCCTATGCATGTGCATCCACCTCTGCACCCTGCTGGTGAATCTCTCCCTTCTGCCTTCTTCTCCCAGAGACCCTCTGTCTGAATGGAAGTTCTGCCCTCCCTTCTTGCCTCAGCTATTGGCCAGCAGACCTTTATTAAAGATAATCAAATACAATTTTAAATTGCCGTAGGCAGGTAAGGAAGAATGACTATTTACAAAATAGGAAATGTGATGGGCCATAGCTTCTGCTGGTACAGAATTAACAACTGAATATAAAGAGATATGCCGTTGGGCATAGTGGTGCACGCCTTTAATCCCAGCACTTGGGAGGCAGAGGCAGGTGGATATCTGAGTTCTAGGTCAGCCTGGTCTACAAAGTGAGTTCCTGGACAGCCAGGGCTATACAGAGAAACCCTGTCTTAAAAAAACAAAACAAAAAAAAAAGGAAAAAAAAGAAAAGAGAGATATGCCTTCACGCAGTGGACCCCATCATATTTACCTTTTAGCCCAATAAATGGCCTTTTCTCTAACATCAGTAAATTATATTAAATAAGAACAGTGCTGGCAAAAACACTCGGCAAGAACAATGTTGGTGAAAGTAGTCCACTATCTGTGCTATCTTTGTGAGTTCAGAGTTCTGTACCTAAATCATTTTCTATCACTATCTAAGCTTTTATACCTTCTAACCTTTAAAACTTGCATTACCAACCTAAAAATAATCTTTTTAAACCTTAAAACATTTTCTTAGATCCTAAACAACTTAAGCTAGAATGTCTTTAATCTTTAATAAGGAAAACTGTAAGACTATAACTATCTAGTCTTCAAACCCATCAGAGACCTGAGAGTAAGTGAATATTATCTGAGGAAACAGGAAGTGCAGATAAAGCAGCTTCAAAAACTATGAAAATGACAGAGACTGTTAACTACCTGGTTAGTCACCCACGTTTCCTCTGTATTGGTGCAGCGTCTAATCCCTGCTGACAAGCCCCGAGTATCTGACAGACATAAAGGGCAGTACTTTTCCCAGTGGTTAGCTTTGCCACATTTGAAGCAAGCCGCATGTGTAGGTGCTTTGGAGCCCATCATCTTCTTTGGAATAGAATGGAATGCTGCCAGGATCCAGTGTGTGTGTGTGTCTCACTGTCATGAAAAGCCTTTCATTATTAAAATATCTTAAATGCTATATTCTACAGATCTCTGAAGTGTTTTAGGGCCATCTAGCTATCTGAAGTGTAGATAGCTATTTACCTTTTTTTTTTTTTAAGATTTTTTATTTATTAGTTATATGTAAATACACTGTTGCTATCTTCAGATATTCCAGGAGAGGGAGTCAGATCTCATTATAGATGGTTGTGAGTCACCATGTGGTTGCTGGGATTTGAACTCAGGACCTTCGGAAGAGCAGTCAGTGCTCTTAACCGCTGAGCCATCTCTCCAGCCCAGCTATTTACTTTCTGTTTAACTTTGATACCATATGTAAAAGACTAAAGCTTTGAAGTGGAAACATGATTTCTTTGGAAAGTCAGCTGTGTTGGATGGTGTTTTGTTGGGGCAAACATGTGAAGGAGAGTTTTCCTGAAGCAGACACGGGTGAAAGGATATTTTGCTAAAGCAATCACGTGAAAGGACACGCGATGAAGGATTCTTAGCTAACAATGTCACCTTACATTTCATAGACAAGCTCTATTTGTCAGCTCTCTTTCGAGAGAAAACATATCAAAAAACTTCAGGTGATGCGCTGGTGGCTTCTTGCCACTTCCTCGGACTTGGGCTGATTGGCAGAGTGATGTCAGCTGATACAGACTCACATGGAGTTTTGCTAAGACGGAATGATGTGGTGTTTGAAGAGAGTATAAACAGGACTCAACGGACTGTGAGAGCGGCTTGCTTGCATAGCTAGCTTTGCAACGCTTCTTGGTCTCCTTTGCTGATCTCTGCATCATTTAGAGAGGCGCAGCAAGGAACTTCTCCTGGCATCCCTGGTGGTCCTGCTGAATCGTGCTGATTCGGCAGAGGCCTGGCTGTTTCTGCTACGTGGTGCCACTGCTGCTGATTCATGTTTGCTCTCCTGACACTACAGAAATGGACTGCTGGTATATTTGTGAAGTGTTTGTAAGTAGATTGAGCTGCTGCTGCTGCTGCTGCTGCTGCTGCTGCTGCTGCTGCTGCTGAATCCTGTGAACTGAACTACTGATTTCCTGACAAAACAGATTGGGTTTGTTCCAAAGAACAATTTCTAAACAAGTCCTCTCCCCCATATCCTAATAACCTTACTTTTCCACTACCTCTGGGGGGGGGGGGGGCTAGAAGAAAGGTTTAAGCATTCAAGAACTCATATTAAAAGAAGGGTTGAAAAAAAATCGAAGTTACAAAGCTTTTTTCTGCAACTAAATAAACTAGTACCTACCTAACATGGCTACAAGTTTGATTATTTATAGGTGACTAACTTACTAATTTATATTCCTTAATTATCCTAAGCAGTATACAATAATAGTAGTTTTCAAGGACTAGAATTTTACATCTTTTGGGGACCCTAAGAAAACTGGAATATGGGCCAAGTCCTGGGAGCGCTGTCTGTTTCATTTGCTAGGTATCTAGTCTCTGTGTGATAGGAAAGTGAAGATCTTAACTGAAGTCCTGGTTGAAGCAGTCTGTGAGGCTGGACCAGTTTAGCCAGCCACTTTGAAGTTGTCTTGGATGTAATTTTTGAGGAAACAGCATCTGAGGTGGTCTGTGAGGCTGGATCACCTGGGCTATTTACCTTGTCTTCATTGGTGTTTGTCCTTTTGCTCTGAAAACAAACTTTTAAAGGTAACATATATTTTTGCATTAACACATGTATGGAATGTGCAGTGTGCACCACCAATCAGCTAACAATGATTCCCTGCTCTATGATTGAACAGGTGAAAGGCATCTGTGAACTTTATAAGTCTATTTGGACTGCATAACTAAACTATTACAAATCTCAATCCATGCCCTATGACAGGATGGCATGTAACAGGTCTTGAGGACCAGGTAGCCAACAAGATACATTGGCTTCTGCAGAGACATTCATGTGCCAGCCAGTCTCCTTAGCTGTCCCCAAGTAAGAGAATTAGCATTTGTGTCACCTGTCTTGTTCTTTCTGGGTCTCCTACTCCATGTCTGCAGCCAAGATTTCCAGGAGGTTTCTCCCTTGATCAAATCTAGCTCACCCTAAATGTTTTTTTTTTTTTTTTAAGATTTATTTATTTATTTTATGTATATTAGTACACTGTAGCTGTACTGATGGTTGTGAGCTATCATGTAGTTGCCGGGAAGGAAGGTTGCTCAGGCCTAAAGATTTTTATTTATTATTATATCTAAGTACACTGTAGCTGTCTTTAGATGCACCAGAAGAGGGCACCAGATCTCATTACGGATGGTTGTGAGCCACCATGTGATTTCTGGGATTTGAACTCAGGACCTTTGGAAGAGCAGTCAGTGCTCTTAACTGCTGAGTCATCTCTCCAGCCCCACCCTAAAATTTTTTAAAGGGACCATTGATAATGAGTTATTCCCACTATTAGGGAAAAATAAAACAAACAAACCCCATATTTTTCATGAAGGGATCTTTAATACTGAGTTATTCCCACTGTTAGGGATTATTGATTCAAACAAAAATCAAGCAAAAACAAACAAACAAACAAACAAAACTAAAACCAAAACCAAGAAAAGCAAATTATGGGCTAGCTGTTCATGCTGTAGCCCATCGTTCTTGCAGTTCAGGTGTTGCCAGTGCTGTGACAAACCCTTGGCAGAAGAGTTGACCGCATCTTGCATCCAGAGAGCTCTGGGTTCCAGCTGCCACCAATTCCTTCTCTTCTATTGGTGAGAGCTTTTTTCTTCATCTATTCCTACTGCTTGTAATTTAGCATTCCATCTTGCAGTCCTCTCTTTATCTAAGTCTTCTTTATTTTGATCTTTCTTAAAGAGAATATATAAAATTGCTATCATCATCAAACAATTATTTCCATGCTGATAATCAAAAAAAAAATTGTATGGGGTCCAAGTGCCCTCTGCATTTTCCATTTTTTAACACAGAAAATATATTTATGAAATCTCTAACTCTCTCCTTCCTTCAGGGACTTCACTTTACTATTTAACTTACAATTTGTTTCTATAACTATGTAAGTTAAGTCTGGTTCTTCCTCCCAGCCCCATGCCCCAGAAATGACTCAGACTCAAATATATTTACAAATACTTTGGCCATATTTCTAGGCTTTTCTCTGACTAGATCATAACTAAAATAACCCATTTATTTTAACCTACATTCTGCCCCATGGCTGGTTCCCTGTGCTCAGCCTCCTCCCAGCTCCCCTGTGAATCTCCTGCACCTGGCTCTATCCCAGAATTCTTTCTGCCTCCTGGATGTCCCACCTTCTATCTTTACCCTTTCCTAGAGTGGCCAGAGGTGTTTTAATTGACAGGTAATGCATCCATACAATGCACAAGATACTCTCTAAACATATAACTGTCTCTACCTAGTTTCTTTCCTTTCTTTAGCACCTAGGCATATTTAAAAACATTTCTATTTATCTCTCTTTTACTGCTTTCAAACTTACACATTTATCTCTGCATTCAAGCTTACTTCTGGGATGTGCAGATTTTCAAGCATATACTGTTTTACTTCAGAAGTTTGGAACTTGAGTTTCTCAGACTCACCAGGGCTCTGGGAGGGTCTTCCCTTTTATAGCCTGCAGCCATTTCTCAGCTTTTCATTGGTTTCTGCCACCTGTCACTCACAGAGCAGGGTGTGGCTGACTGCTGCTCCATTCCTGGGTCCTCATGCCTGAATCTAGTCCCTAAACTTGGATTACATGCCAGTTCCTGCCCTGTGTTTGGTATGCCTATTATAGTGGGACTTTTCAGACTTACTAATGGTTTAAATATTGACTCAAAGACTTAATATTTAAAAACTTAGGCTTTAGGCTGGGCAGACTCTCAGCTAGCTCATTTAAATCAACCCCACTAATCCTGGCACATGGCCAGCTCTCCTTCTTTGCTCCTGTTCACATCCCGCTGGTGAATCTTTCGCTTCTGCCTTCTTCTCCCAGAGATCTTTTCTCTGCACACAAGTTTCACTTTCCCTTCCTGCGACAGCCATTGGCCATCACCTCTTCATTAAAGTCAATCTAATACAATTCTAGATTGCCTTAGGCAGATACTAGTGATGGGCCATAGCTCTCTGCTGGTACAGAAGTAAGAATTGAATATACAGAGACACGTCTTCACACAGTGTACCCCAACAATTAATAAACTTTAATAAGAATAGGCTTTTTAATTAGGTTCTGGTGGCCAAACCTGGTGTCAGGACTGCATCTGAGAGTGCTCCAAAGATGCAGCCCCTATCCTTATCAGCCAGGGCTTATGGAGGGAAAACCAACAAAGTTATAATCATAGGTCTTGCAATTGTCTTTTTGATCAGAGTAAGCAAGTTTGATTACAAAAGCAGAAATAGCTGTTAGTCTTATGACCTACTATCTGTTAAGAGCAGTTAATTTTACAAGCCCAGTGAGTTTTAAGAATAGAATTTAATATCTGGGAAGTAGGCTGTTAGGGAACACCTGTACAACCTAGGGGCTTCCATGTTGGAGACTTTTTTTTTTTTCTTAAGCATGATAAGCTTAAACGTTAAATATAATGATAACCATCACATAGGTTGACCTGGAACTCAAAGATCTGCCTACCTTTGCCTCCTCACCGCTGGGATTAAAGGTCGGCCCCATCACCACCTGCCTTTTTCTTGTTTTTGTTTTTCTGTTTCTTTGAGAAATATTTTCTAAAACATACCAATGAGCCAGGGCTCATTTAATTATCTTGTTTACAAATTATGCTTCTTAACAACCAATCTATTTTAAATAGAACAATGTTGAGAAATATGCTTACTGCTGTCAGTATGTAGCGATCTAGAAATGAGTCCATCAATGAAAGGAATAAGGAGCTGTCTTTAGCCTTCTCTGATAATTCAGTTTATCACCTTTGTTAATCTTTCCTTCTTATTATCCTCATGCTTAAAGAATTCATATCTATCTTTTCAATATTTTACTTACTGAACTTCACTGTATACTCACAAAATGTCCACAAGTGCTCTCTCAGACGCCTTCACCCTGCAGCTAAGAGGAGCCCTCAAAGCTTTCACCCTGGGCCAGTTACAGTGTTTTATGTCTGTCCTCTATTTTCTGCTGCCCCCTTTCTTGTCTGCTTTGTAGCCCTCTGCTACTTCTGCTACCTCAGTTTTGCACAGCAGTTCTAGCAATGGGACCTGTCATCATCACCCTGAGGCTCTTATTGGCCCACTCTGTCCCTACTCCTCCCTACCCCTCATCGTTCCTGGAGAATCTCTCACTTTTGCTCTGTAACCAAATCATCTCTGTACAGCCCTCTGATAATTTTTTCCAACTCTCTTCGGGAATCTAAGATGGAGTGTTGCCTGAGCCACTGTAGGCAATCAAGCTAAGACTCTCCCATGCTACATGACAGCAGAATCCCTTCTTCAATGGATCCAGAACTACCCCTCCTCCACAGATCCTCCTCCACAGAAAACAGCTGTAAATACAAATACAAAACTGCACAACATTCATATTCTCTTTAATCCCAGCACCTGGGAGGCAGAGGCAGGAGGATTTCTGAGTTCGAGGCCAGCCTGGTCTACAAAGTGGGTTCCAGGACAGCCAGGGATACACAGAGAAACCCTGTCTCGAAAAAAACCAAAAAAAAAAAAAAAAAAAAAGTGAAACATAAAAACTAGGCCTTTAGGCCCAGGCTTGAGAATGTGACCTTTGTGACTCAATGCTCCAAGGCATGCTAACAGATAGCGACATTCCTTCACCCACCTGCTTCCTGGGTTCAGGGAGTGTTCCTTCAAAGAAAGGCACCCTGACCCACCCAGACCATTGCTGGAACCCGCTGTGCAAATGTGCTATTGTTAGAAGCTCATAGAAAACTATTATTTTTTTTAGCACTAAACATAGTGAAATTTATTAGAGAGAGCTACGTCATCACCACCAGGAAATTCCATGTGCTTCCAAGAGGGTGGCTAAAATTATAGACCAAGGATGGCAAGTGTTTGACTTTCCACTTCTTCGGGTCTCTTAATTGGTATTTTTGGTATTTTCCAACAACACCCTCCCCACCCCCTTAAGTTGTGGTTTCTCCCTTTAAATACCCCCTTACCCAGCTAGCTACTCGGGGTGCCACAGTCCTCTATAGACTGTGGGCCAGAGAGCTTTTGAAATAAAAATCCTCTTGCTGTTTGTATCAAGACCGTTTCTCGTGAGTGATTTGGGGTGTTGTCTCTCCTGAGTCAGAATGTGGGGGAGTCCTCACGTTGTGGGTCTTTCACAGTCTCCAGCATCCCTTGTGTGGGCTGTTGTTCTGCTTCTACACCTCATATTCTTCCCGAAGCCATCTGCACACCGCCATGAATAAACAGAATTCTAGTTCTGCCTAAAGTCAGACCAAGCCTATCTTATGGCCTTCCATCTCTACAGGAGGAAAGCAAGTCAGACCAAACCTCTGCCTTCTGTCTCTTCACAGCAGGAATGTGTGATGCTGGGAGGGAAGGGGGTGGTGGGGGAGAGCAGAAACTTACTATTAGGCCCGAGGTTTTGAGACAAAGAGTTAGATGGCACCGGCCAAAGGTCCCCCACCCCTGTTATGGTAATTCTCCATCCCAAATAAGCCCCAGCAATGAAAATATGACTCAGTTCATATGAATACATGCTGTGCGCCTAGATTGGGCAGATCTACCGCTATACTACCATCTTCCACATCTATGAGACTCCTTACAACTTGCAGTTTCTCCAGGCCATGAGCTTCTGCTCCGCGTGTCTTTTTCCTCCTCTGCTTCCTCTTCCTCTTCCATTTCTCCTTCTCATTCCCCACCTTCCCTTTTATCTGCCCAATCATCAGCCCAATCATCTCTTTTATTTTACAAATTAAGGTGGAAAGCAGGTTTACAGGAAATCACCTGAGTGCTGACTCATTCCTTGTTCTCAGCCACTCACAGGAGAATGGAATTAACATCAAATATAATTAGCCCCAGTGCTATCCACAACACACCCCTACCCCTGCCTCTTCTGACCAGGATCCTGTGCTTGCAAATGTCCTGTGTAAAACACTGAACAAAGCTGACTTTTAGTTCTGAATTCCAAAGTGACCACTATTTGCTTATAGGAGATTCCACTAGGTTCCTCCCAGGGACCTAGCAATGGCTTATATCATCACCTGCAGCCATTACCTGCCCATATGGCATATAAAAGGGCTCCTTGCCACCCCAGCTCTTTTTCCTCTCTTTCTATTCCCATGTGTTCCTGGCTAGTCTCTCTCTCTCTCTCTCCCCTCTCTCCGAATGACTCTTCTCCCATCTGTTTGCCTCTACACCTTTTCTCTCTCCCCTTCCCTCAAATAAACCTCCTTTATACTAGGTCTGTGGCATGGAGTGATTTCTCAAGGGTCACTTTGGCATGGGCATGCCAGGCACCCCCTTGCCACTGCATTATATTTTATAACAACCACTGGACCTAATGTCACTTTATAGGGCTCTAAACACCGAATGAGGCTATAATCCCAAGGCCTCACCAGCACACCACCCCTTCCTCTGTCCTTTAAAAAGCCCCTCCCCAGCCCAGCCTGGTGAAGTCACTGAGTCCCCTTCTGTGAGGTTGGTGAAGCTGTCTGAACGCTGCCCCCAATAAACCTGCCTTTATACTTTAATTTGGCTCAATTCAATTTATTGGAGAATGAAATTTAATGGATTGGAGAAGCTATTCATTTATATTCTGATCCACAGGCAGAGAGAGAGAGAGAGAGAGAGAGAGAGAGAGAGAGAGAGAGACTGAGAGAGAGACTGAGAGAGAATGAAGAGCTCTGGTAAGCCCAAATATGGGGTCTATAGTGGCCTGCTTCCCTTCCTTCTTTTTCCTATATAACCGCCCCCTGCTCCTGCTCTTTCTCAGAATTAAGGTAGAATTTTAGAATGAAAAAATATTTTAATATACATCATAAGAGCAAGGGTGCAGAAGAAAATGAAGCATCTAAAGGAAAAGTAAAAATTAAAAATGTGCTCTTTAGAACCTAGCCATCCTGACTAGTCCTCCCCTCCTGCTCTTTCTTTTTTTTTTTTTTTTTTTTTTTGGTTTTTCGAGACAGGGTTTCTCTGTATAGCCCTGGCTGTCATGGAACTCACTCTGTAGACCAGGCTGGCCTCGAACTCAGAAATCTGCCTGCCTCTGCCTCCCGAGTGCTGGGATTAAAGGCGTGTGCCACCACGCCCGGCCCTCCTACTCTTTCTTTTCCATTCTACTTATTACTTTTAGACAGTTCCCTAGTCTGATTTGTTTTATATATTTACCATGGCCATACTCAGGCTTGGTGATTTCTCCTGTGCTCCTACCCAACGCTGTGCTCCTATCCAACGCTGTGCTCCTCCTGTCCTGAATCAGCAGGAACAGGGGTCCTGAAAGGCGAGGCATTGAGGTGAGGAGGAGGGCTGGATCTGAGAAATAATGAAGACAAAAGCAAACACTGGGACCAGGGGCCTTGCACAAGGTGATGTCTTATGCCAAGCAAGTTAATTTAGAAATATAGCATTTTTTATAGTGTTTGGAAGGGAGAAATGGCAGAGGTCACATAGTTAAATCATCCATTGCTGACACAGAGGACACAGGGTGCCACACCTGCTAATTCCCAAGTCATCATCTGAGGAATGTTCTATTTTCAACTGTTTTATTTTTGGTTGTACTGCGCTGGGGATTGAACCTAGGGCCTTGTCTTAGTCAGGGTTTCTATTCCTGCACAAACATCATGACCAAGAAGCAAGTTGGGGAGGAAAGGGTTTATTCGGCTTACACTTCCATACTGCTGTTCATCACCAAGGAAGTCAGGACTGGAACTCAAGCAGGTCAGAAGGCAGGAGCTGATGCAGAAGCCATGGAGGGATGTTCCTTACTGGCTTGCTTTCCCTGGNTGTGAGCCACCACACTTGTCTATAAAATACTTTTGAATAGAAGGTCACTGAGTATCTTCAGAAAAAAAAGCATCTTTGGGAGTTTAAAAATATTTTCATTATTAATTTTCCTTTTAATGAAGAAAACTATTAACTAGAACTACATAGCCATATTTTATTAATATTTGTTATATTTAGAAAACCTTTAGTGCAATTTATATATACTTTTTTTTGTTGTGTGTGTCAGGGCTTTATGTCATGCAGGGTGACCTTGGATTCATTATAGTCGAGGGCGATCTTTAACTCCTGATCCTTATTTCTACCTTCTCAGTGCTGAGATCATAGGTGTGTGCCATAGCCCCCCATTGCTCCTCCTCTTTGAAATTCAGTATTTAAAGCTACTATTTAGTACTATCATTTTTTTGATGGGACTTTTGAAAAAAAATTGAGTCTTAATGTTAAATTAACATGTAAAATATAACATGTTAACTGGAAATGTTCTCTTAATTTTAAATTTGGAAACAAAATTCTGTTAGTGTGAAGTTGAGACTTAATTCTTCTTGGCTTATTTTGATCCTTGGAGTATTTAAAAAATTATAAATCAATAACTGGATTTCAAACACATAGAGACTTTATAATATTTGTTGATATTTTGTTATTTTGAACCCATTGTATGGATGTTACGGTTTTCCTAGTGTGGGGTTCTCTACAAACTCCATGGCCAGCAGTGTCCACCTGCAAGAAGCAAGAAGGGAGTCCAGTTCGACCCTGCCCAGTAGCCAGTGTTGGTTCAGACTTCAAGAGGCTGACCTTAAGTAGTTTGGTTGTGGCATATGTAAGCACAGCACAGTTTTGAAAAAGTTTCCTGGTGATAATTAACTTAATGCTGTGAACACAACAATGTTAAGACCACTTAGAAGTTCTTATAAAATACAATGGCATCTTCTATTGAGATAGATTCTACAAATTAACTAAGAAGACAGGCTCAAGATAAAGGTCTGGGACAGCCAGTGTGGCCTGGCCCTACAGACAGCAAAGTGGTCACAAGGCCACAAAACACATCCATTCCTAGCCTTCTGGGCAGAAAACCTGTTACACAGCTCTTCCTCTGAAGCCTCAACTCGGTGTGTTTAGTGTTCCTGTTTTCCCTGGTGCTGATCTGTGAGCACAAGACCTTCATTTCTCCTACACCCAGCTTTGTACTTGTCGGAAAGTATCGACTGAATTAATGTTTGCATATGTTCATTAAAATTATACTAAAAGCAGAGAAGTGCATATCTGTTATAATTTTTCTTGTTTCTGCATGTGCTTCTTTATGTACTTATGCATGTGGGTGAGTACATACATATGTAGAAGCAGAGGTTGCTATGTTCTTCAATCTTTTCCCACATATTTGCAGAGGCAGGGTCACTTGCTGATGCCAGAACTCATCAATTTAGCTAATCTACCTACCCAGTTTGTTCCAGAGATCCCCTGTCTCCATCTCTAGCACCCTGGGATGATAGGTGGGTCTCTACACATGTCTGAACTGTATGTATATGGGTCCTGGGATCTGAACTCTGGTCCTCAGGCTTTAACAGCTGTGCCATCTCTTCAAATCACCCTTTTCTTTATTTTCAGCACAGTTGGGAATGGAACCCAGGCCTTGCCCACACTAGGTAAGCTTTCTACTATTAAGCTTTATCCATAGCTCCTTGTAATTTTTTTTTTTTTTGACAAACTGGGCAATGCTGAAAGAATACATTTTGCAAACTACAAACATAATTTAGTGCAGAAGGGCCTGAGCAGACTTGTACTGCTGAGAGTCTATCTGTAGAACTCTTAAGGATCCAGCCTTCCTGGGAGTGCAGGAGCACAGTTTTCCAGGCAAGCTTGTCTATAGCTCAGAGTTACACAGAGATGAGAGAATAGGGATGCCTAACTTCCATGTCCCAAGACTGAGATTTGCTGTCATCTATAGCCTGGGTAGCAACTCACCTTATTGTCAGTTATGATCAATTTTAGCCTGAAGCAGTTATGGTTCCCAAGCTGGAAGAGCGGGTCCCTTCTTTTACAAGGGGGGTCTTTTCATTGCTTTTAGTTACAGTCTGCTTCTGAAGGGGTGGGCTGTGCCACATAAGGAGGTGGGACAGCAGCAAGACCATAGGGAAGAAACTCAGCCGTAATCCAGAGAAGGGAGGAGTAAGAAGTTGTTTTGTTTTTTTGTGTTTGTGTTTCTTTCTTTTTTTCTTCTGGTGTCAGTAAGAGGGAATCTGCTGTAGCTCCTGCCATCCCTGATGATCAGATGGGGCCCCACTTACTGTGGTTATAGCCTGCCAGGCCTATGAGAGCCCTGCAAAGTGCAGATTTACTGACAGATTCCTCCAGTGTGCATTGAAGACCTACAGAGTGCAAATTTGTCTTGAATGCATCCCTCTTGCCCACTTCTTCAACCACGATGTTGGAACTAGAGGTAAAGTTGAGAAAAACTCCAGCTTTGTCCCATCCAGGCATCTTTAACAAAGTTTTTGCAGAGGCAGGAAGGGACAGTTTTCTTTTCATGGTAACATTCTAAAGGTTTTAGTTCTGTAGCTTGGGAAATCTAAGATAAGGGGATGGCTGGTTCAGCTCTAGGATAACTTCCTATTCTGTCATCATGGCAGAGAGAGGTCTCTCTCCTGGTTCACACAGTAGCTCTAGTCAATGGCTCTAATCCCATCCAGAGGCCTGCAACCTAATCATCCCCCAAACCTAGAGGCCTTATATCCTAATCGCCTCCCAAAGTCCTTCATTCCAAATGCTGGAAGGATGGAGAATTCCAAATGCTGGAAGGATGGAGAATTCCAAATGCTGGAAGGATGGAGAATTCCAAATGCTGGAAGGATGGAGAATTCCAAATGCTGGAAGGATGGAGAATTCCACCACCAAGCACGTTCATCACCAAGCACGTTCATCACCAAGCACGTTCATCACCAAGCACGTTCATCACCAAGCACGTTCATCACCAAGCATGTTAGTGGAAAAATGTAATGTTCTTAAGACGACAGTGTATCCAAACTGATGTACAGACTTGGTGTGGTTATTCTTATCAGAACCCTAGTGGACTTCTATGTAGACATTGATAAGCTGGAGCTGTTGAGATGCTTTTCTCGTCTTTCTCTGGCTCTGATCCAGGTGCCATTGTCCCCTGCAGAAACACTTAACTCTACCAAGGAGCTAAGCTTGTGGCTCAGCCTAGATCTTTGCACAGTCACTTTTTCTGTCTGTGCTCCGTCCTTCAGTGTCTGCCACAAGTGGGTAGCCCCTTGGCTTATAGCTCACCTTCCCCCCCAGCCTTTTATTGAAAATAGAGTATTTTCCCACATAATAGCCTGATTGTCAAGAGCCTTCATAGGAGAAGCTAAAACCTAGCAGGTGATCCTTCCTGAGATGGATCCACCTTGGGTTAAAATCTGTGATGGATTTGCTCCTGTAGGCAAGGCCCAGGGTAAATCCATTTTAGGGAAGATTCCTGATATCAATATGTTTTCCTTGTTATTATTAAACATATATAACAATAACTAGGTATTACTCCACTCTTTTGAGCAGATCTCTGCAGACCTATGAAGATGTACTATCTTATAATGATGCTATATAGACAAATAGATAATAATTCTACAGAATTTCTGACTTGATTAAAATAATTTTAGGAAAAAAGTTTTTAGAGACAGTCTTAGTTGCTACAAAGATGTAATGAAGTTAGAATCAAGAATAGACTGTGCCCACTCCTCAGAATAGTAAGTAAAGCCTGCATAATAAGAAATACAATGAACTTTCATAATTACACTAAAAACAGAAATTGACCTGGGGCAATTTTGTGTTCAACAAAAAACATTTAGGTCCAAGGATAAAGTCACAGGTGTGCACTATGATAAGGCAAGGCCTTATCATAGCAAAAACTGTTGCTTTGAATTTTTAATGAGCATATTATAATGAAACACTGCTTTGATCTTAATATCAACATCCTATAACTCCCATTCTATGTAACATTTTATCTTTGAGGTAATTCTCTAAAGAACTTTTTGTCTAAGAAGGGATAAAAGACCAGAGAAAAGAAATAAAGTTGTTGGTTGAATGGTTTGGCTTGGGGAGTTCTGCCCTATCCATCCATCCATCCATCCATCCATCCATCCATCCATCCATCCAAATGTATATGTCTATTTGTCTATGTTTATGTGTAAGGTATATGTGTATTTGTGTAAGCATGCTTGAACACTTGTGGAGTTGATTGTGACAGATGGTTGGGTCCAGCCAGAGTGTGGATGTGTGAATGTTTAAATGTATAGCGAACATATTTGCCGGCATACAGCATCTTTATTCTCTTCCTTTCCTTCCTCTCTGGTTCACAAAGAGTTAACCAGCTTAGCCAGAGAGGCTTCTGGCTGATTCACTAAAGAGCACCAGCAATAAATCCTTTCACTTAATTCCCTGCTGCTAGACAGTATGTGTTAATTGCCAGATATTAGCGCTTATTAAAGCACCAGTGATAAAGAGTTACATTTTTAGCGCTTAATGAAGCATAGAACAGTAAGAAAGAGTTAACTTTCCCTAGCTCTTATTTAAGCATAAAGAGTTAAAGGAAGCACAGAGAGTTATAATGTTTAATAAAGCACGGAGTTAAAGAGAAAAGAAACCAGATTTTTTTTAGCCATAGAATAAGCAAAAAAGTTTTCTGGAATCTTTAAGAAGTTATCAGCGCCCTTCCTCCTCCCCATCACCAGAACTAGGTCCATTGTTACCCAGCGCCGGAGATCTGCCTGCTGCCTGCCCACGAGTTCCCACTTGGACTTTTGCAATCAGAGATAATAGCAATGGCCTCAAAATGGAGGGCTACTTCATCTTGGTATTCTCACCCAGTATATGCAAGATACTGGCAACATTATCATCATGCAATGCTTTGGATGCAAAGCCATCAGAATGCCTACAGAAAGTTCAGGGATTCCTATTTCACTTCCCCGTGGTTCTTCCCTCATGGAGCTCTTCCCCGGAGCACTCCTGCTTATGAGGCTGGGCATCCTTGGAACTCTCAAGGCCAGCACATGGCGCGGCAGGAGTCTCCCTACCGTGTTTCCCATCCCAAAAGCCCTGGGCAGCCTCTGCATAAGAGCAGTAGAACCCAGGCATCCACAAGAGGAAATGAAGCACGGTATGAGGAGGAAGAACTGGAGTCTGATTCAGATGATGAAGTAGAGTGCGACCTGAGCAATATGGAAATCACTGAGGAGCTTCGCCAGTTCTTTGCACAGACTGAGAGGCACAGAGAAGAGAGAAGGCGGCAGCAGCAGCTGGACGCGGAGCGCCTGAATGACTATGTGAATGCGGACCATGGCCTGTACTTCAACCACCGCAGGTCAGTGGAGCCTCCATCTGAGAAGCCCTGGGAGCAGCGCCAAACAGAGATGAAGCGCTTGTATGGCAACAGTGCTCCCAAGATCCTGGCCATGGAGGCTGCGATACAGCTGAGCTTTAACAAGCACTGTGACAGAAAGCACCCGAAGTACTGGTCTGTCATTCCCCTGAAGTTCTGAGTCCTGGGCACCAGGACCCCAGGCAATGCATCACAGATCCTAGCCTCTCCCTCTTTATCTCTTCTGAACATTTTTCAGAGAAAGAGGCCTGTATATCAACCGACATGGTGGATACAGTCTGTCAACAGGAGGTATACTGTTGCCAACACAGGGAATGTTCACTGACAAAGTGATCATTTTATGTATTGTACTGGCTCTTGGTTTTTCTCTTTAACAATCCAGTTCATTGAAATTATTGCCTAGCAATACTGCCTATTGTTTTGCATTTTTTTATTTCCTTCTTTAAACCGTCCGGAATGTCATAAAAGCCTTAAGCCACATGTCATTTATTCCTACATTTTTATTAGTTATTTTCTTTATTTACATTTGAAATGTTATCCCATTTCCTTGTTTCCCCTCCAAAAATTCCCTATCCTCTCCCCCACCCCCTGCTCCCCAACCCACCCACTCCCACATCTTGGCCCAGACATTCCTACATTTTTTTAGACCAGTTTTCATACAGTGCATGCTAGCTACAAACTCTTAAATCTTCCTGCTTCTACCTAGCTTACAGGTTTGCACTACCCACACTGGGCTTCTGTCCACATATTTTCTGTGACTTTTTCTTTGGACCCCTCTGAAAACGATGGAAGTGAACAGTAAAAGAAGTGGCACTTGTTATTCTGTTAGGTGTCAGCACACGTGCTCTGTAAGACCTGAGAGTAAATACTCTGGGCATGGAAGGTCATGTTGTCTGTGTCATAACTGCCTAACCCTATCTTTATAGCATAAAAACACCATAGTTACTTAATAAGCAAATGAATGTGTCTGTGTTTCAATAAAAATTTATTTGTAAAAAAATAAAATAAAAAAAGAAGTTATCAGCAAGCATTTAGTATAGTTAGAGAGCTAGAAAGGCCACAGACCATCAATCTTTAAGACTACACCTATAGACCATCAGTCTTAGTAAAGAACAATGCTGTGTCCTGCTTTAAGCCCATTCTAGGCCAGGCAGGCGCCCTGCATCTCATTATGGTTTTCCCTCCCTTCACTCCTCTGAGTTTCTCCCCTCTTCCTCTCCCATCTGAATCCACCCCCTTTCTGTCTCTCATTAAAAAAAGAACAGGCTTCTAAGAGATAACAATGAACTATAACAAATACAAAAGGTAGTTGGGCTGGAGAGATGGCTCAGTGGGTGAGGACACTGACTGCTCTTCCAGAGGTTCTGAGTTCAAATCTTGACAACCACATGGTGGCTCACAACCAATTGTAATGTGACCTGATGCCCTCTTCTGGTGTGTCTGGAGACAGCTACCATGCACTCATATGCATAAAATAAATAATTCTTAAGAATAAAACAAAACCGGATAAAGATATAAAAACAAAGAATAATTTTTTTAAAAAAAGCTTTTATTAAGCCGGGCGTGGTGGCGCACGCCTTTAATCCCAGCACTTGGGAGGCAGAGGCAGGCGGATTTCTGAGTTCGAGGCCAGCCTGGTCTACAAAGTGAGTTCCAGGACAGCCAGGGCTACACGGAGAAACCCTGTCTCGAAAAACCAAAAAAAAAAAAAAGCTTTTATTGTGTGTGGGCATAACCATAGATACGGAGGTCAGAAAAAAATTGCTGTCCAGTCTCCCTGATGAATATAGATACAACTATATTTTTAATTTATAAATCATGTTTAATAAGTTTCCCTGTTATTGAAAGGTTCTTTTCTCATACAGTATGTACTGATTACAGTTTCCCTCCCTCTACTGCTTCCACTTCCTCTCCTCTTCTCCACACATCTGGATCTTTTCTCAACAAAGTACTTGTGGGATGGTTACTTTTGGTTGTCAATGTCACTACATCTGGAATTAGCTAAAACCCAAGTGGCTGGGTATACATACCTGTGAAGGATTTTTTATGAATAAAATAATTTGAATGGGAAAGACCTACTTGTAATGCAGATATTTTGAGGTGGAAAAAAAATCTACCTTTAATTTGGGTCATATCTTCTGATGGCAGCCTATGGAAAGGACATGGAAGAAGTAAGCTTGCTCTCTTTTTGCTGCTCGCTCTCACTGGCAAGTCCATTCCTTCACTGTCTTTAGAGCCTACTTTGGGGTTTCAGCATGTATTAAAGACCAGCGGAGACATCTAACCTCGTGGACTGAACAACTGGATTCTTGTACTTTCCTTTAGCAGACAACCATTGTTGGACTAACTAGACCGTACGTACACCCGGTAGCCATTCTGATAAATCCTTTTTATGTATATATTTCATCCAATAAGTTCTTTTCCTCTTAAGAACCCTGACTAATACAGATTTTGGTACCAGGAGTTGTTCCAGAGCAACAGAAGTATAAAGATAAATTGTATAAGTATCGGGAATAGGCTTTCCAATCTGCCAGCACCTATAGATACTGACATCTCTCCAGTTATTAAAACTTTCTTGAGAAGCTTGGAGTATATTGAAAGCCCATGGTGTGAATGAACTATTTTACAGTCTTTTTTTTGTTTGTTTGTTTGTTTTTTTTTTTTTTTCGAGACAGGGTTTCTCTGTGTAGTCCCGGCTGTCCTGGAACTCACTCTGTAGACCAGGCTGGCCTCGAACTCAGAAATCCGTCTGCCTCTGCCTCCCGAATGCTGGGATTAAAGGCGTGTGCCACCACGCCCAGCTATTTTACAGTCTTAAAGAGACACATGCATCGGATTATTCTGATTCACCAATTGTGAGAGGCAACGAATTTTGTGATTGTATAAAACCCGTGACAGTTTGTGGAAAAAATAAGGAAAACATGATGCTGGTTAGTTGCTCTTAGCATTTCTGGATAAATGATAAGGGAAAAAAGCATGCACTGTCTGACAAAATTAACAACAATAAACACACTAATAAAATTCACTGGCTCCAGATACACATAAACATTTTAACGGTTTCTAAGTCTGCCCTGGAAGGGAATCTTCTCTCTGGCAGCCACAGAGCCCAAGTTGTGGAAAATCAAATTGAAGCCCTCAATTTGTACTGTATGGTTGGCTGAATTAAAAAAAACATCCATAGCTGAATTACAAAGAAAACTCAGCGTCAGAAGGTGTCAGCTGGTGGTTTAAGAGCATTTGTTGGTAAAGAATGGGATCCTGTAACTTGGAATGGAGATGTGTGCGAGGACCCTACTGAAGCTGAGAACATCTCTCCACCCTCAGCTAAAGATGTGCTCAAACAACCCCCCCTCCCATGCCTGGGATATATTGCCTTTTCAGCTTTGACTGAGGAAATTAATCCTTCATTGTCTGCTAAACCAGCAGTGACCTTCTCTGAAGGAAATAGTAGGCAAGACAATATTGATGTCCTTCAGGGCCCACCAATAGTCACCTCTAGATGTATAGTCAGACTAAAGGCTAAACAGGTTCCTAGGAGGGAGGTAAGAGCTGTAGTCTATGAAGATGTGTACTATATACTAAAGAGCTGACAGAGTTTGTCAATTCATTCAAACAGAAAGAAGTCCAGGGAATATGTGTGGGGATGGATCTTAAGGGTGTGGGATAATGGTGGAAGGAAAATGAAACTGAACCAGGCTGAGTTTATTGATATGGGCCCAATGAGCGGAGATTCTAGGTTTAATTTGGATGCTTACATAGTTACAAATGGTGTCAAATGTTTGTTTGAATGGTTGGCTGAAGCATTCATCAAAAGATAGCCTACTGAAAAGGAGTGATAGATGCCTGATATCCCTTGGCCTACTGTTGAAGGATTTTTAAGGCTCAGGGGGATTGCACTGCTAGAGTGGGTACACTGTGTAAAACCTAATCCTCCACTTACGGAAGGCCCAGAAGACATGCCCTTCACTAATCATATAAGACAAATAATGATGAGAGGGACACCAGCTCGTGTGAAGAGCTTTGTCATCCATCACCCTTTCCCTTGTCTCAGACTGTGGGGTTGCATCTCTTCTCTCCCAGTCTCCCCTCCCTTTAACACCAGCTTTGAGTGTCCCTTCCTACTGTAGGCTTCTTTGCCCTCTCTCAAAGTCAGATCCACTCAAAGCTCACTCCCCTGGGGTCTCAGGCCTGAGTGCAGTTCCCAACATGGCCATTACTGCCCAGCATGGTAATGATTCATACGTGGGTCTGTCTCCCTTGTGCTGGGAGTGTCTCTGGGGCTTCGGCTGAGTGTTGGTTCTGGCATAGAGTTAAACAATCCAAATCAATATCTGTTAACTGGATGTATGATGGCACGGGCAAGCGACTGAATGACTCAGTCGGGGACAGTGTTGACCATTGGGTGTAACAGCTTCGTGCTTGCTCAGCAAAGAGGAAAATGCAGGCTTATAACTTTGTTTCAGCTTTCTCATTGACATACATTATGTCATTAGCCATGTGCTGTATTTGCTTTTAGCAGATCATTCTTTATTTATTTAGTGATGTGTTTACAGTCAATACTCACTGTGTGCTAGACACTCTATGAATTGCTGGAGAAAAGGTGGGAAGCACTGTGTACACATCTATGGAGTGGTTTCACCTTTGGGGTGCTTCCAATGCCTCACTATTCAAGATTTGCTTTTTTACCCTGTATGTTGGGTGTATGTCTTGTGCACATGTATGTTTGTGTGTGGGGGGGCATGCACATGCCACTGCAAGCATGTGGTTCTAGAACGACATCATGTTGTTCCTCAGCTTCAGTCTTGTTTAAGACAAGCTATCTTTGCTGTTGGCTGCTGTGGATAATGGGCTGCCTGAAAACTTCCAAGCAAACCCCCCCCCCCCATCTTCACGTCCTATCTCACTGCAGCTTAGATTACAGACTCGTCCCATTCCATTCAATTTATTATGTGGATGCTGGAGATCCAAACTCAGGTTCTCATGCTTGTGTGGCTCTTGGACTGGGTCAATGGTTTTATATCAGGTACCATTTTGCTCTATGATACCTGTAAAGTGAATGATGGGTCCTAAATAGTAGACTCTGGCTTTCTGGGCCCAGAAATCTCCTCACTCAACCAAGAGCCTACAGTCAGAGGGGTTGACTGTGCCATGTGCAGGCAGAGGGAGAATCTCCTCTCACTGTTTCACCCCTGGGGTCCTGCTGGGGCATCATTGTTCTCTTAAAACTAAGTTGAGTGGGAAGTTCCTGCTGGCTGGAGCCAGAGGGGCTGGACCCTCTTCCTTCATGAGGGTCAGTGCCTGGGCACTCCATCTACATCCATTGCACCTCTATGGAATCACACCCTGCTGTGTCCCTCACCTGGTTGGTGGAGTCTGATGACCCTTACTTGACCGTTTTCTTGCTATCACCTGGCAGCAAGCTCGCTGGGCCCATAGCTGGAGTTTACAGAATTGGGTATGGGGCTGGTCCAGGAAAAGTGCCTGATAATGCGTTATGTGGGCCTTGTGTATCTGCCTCTCTGGGTTTCTCCTCAGGAGTGCTATTACAGAGTGTGGGGCAGGTAGGAAAAGTTCCTGACCCAAAGTCAGTTCATCAGCTTTTATTAGCAAAGCTATAGTGGCAACTGCCCACAACCAAGCTGACTAACCAGCAAAAACAAGATCAAGTATTTTGGACAGATAGGCCACTGGCTTCTTTTAGGGTCCCAGTCCCTGGGGAAGGATCCTCTTTATTAGATGGACTGTCACCTGAACTGGCAGTTTGAAGCCTGTCATGGAGTCAGCCCATCTTAGTCCTCTCAGTTTAGGGGCTTAGCTCTTTTCTGCTGTCTTCAGATCCAGATGTAGAACTCTCAGTTTCTCTAGCACCATGTCTGCCTTTATGCTACCATGCTTCCTGCCATGATGTTAATGGACTAAACCTCTGAAATGTAAGCCAGTTCCAATGAAATATTTTTCTTTATAAGAGTTGCTTTGGTCATGGTGTCTCTTTATAGCAATAGAGACCCTAACTAAGACATCAGGTGATGGTCTGAAATATTTTGAGATATTTTTCAATGTCTAGGCAGCCAAGCATGAGGAGAGATGAGTTCTGAGATTTTTTTTTTTTTTTTAGGTGACAAGTTCAGAGAGCAGTGTTAAGGTGTAATTCTATTTTTTTTCAAAACCTATTTCTAATGATGGTTCTTATGTGTTTTAACCCCCCTTTTAGCCTGCCACTTGCCAGAGGTAGTGGGAAAGAAAGGATACTGGGGAAGTAGACCTGATTAGAAATAGTTCTTTGAGGTAACTCCTGTCTGTGTTGCCTGGAAATCTGCAGTTCAGTTTACAGGTCAGCAGTGGGAGCTCCAGCCACTCATAAACCCTCCATAGGTCTATCAGCAGTCCAGTTCAGTAAAGTCAGGAGAGCAAACATGAATCAGCAGCTGTGGCACTACATAGCAGAGACAGCAAGGCCTCAGCCTTGGCTCAAGTCAGAAGAAGTTCTCAGCTGTGCCTCTCTCACTGAAGACTTGAGACCCACAAGTGTTGCACAGCTAACTCTATAAGCAAGCCAAGCTTGGCCTCTGTTACTGTCTGTCAAGTCCTTTTTATATTTTCTCCAAACATCACATGTCCTCCATGGGTCTTGCCTCAGCACATGCATCTATCTCCACTGACATCACTCTGCCAATCAGCCTGAAGCGGCAAGAAACTGCAGCACATCACCAGAAGTTTTTTTGGTGTGTTTCTTTCTATGGAGTCCCAACAAATGGAGCTCAACTATGCGACTGACCAATATATGCATGCCATTAGCAAAGAATCCTTCATCATGTGTCCTTTCACATGCTTGCTTTAGTAAAACATCCTTTCATCTGTGTCTGCCTTAGTCTTTCACCTTTGTCTACTTCAGAAAAACACTCAGGTGTTTGCCCCAGCAAAATACCATCCAACACAACTGACTTTTCAAAGAACCCTTAAGTTTCCACTTTAGTAAGGCATTTAGCTAGTTCTGGCCCAACATTGTTGGTATGCTAATTCTTCCCTATAGTAATATCCACTAGCCATTGCTGTTTTCCCAGGACCCCAAATCATACTATGACTTAATTTCTCCTAGATTATACTCAGTGACATCTTCATTGAAGCTGAATGGGGGCTCAGAACAACAGATGGCTCTAAGATGGTTCTGCAGTTGGGTTTCCTGAGGGCAGATTCCTTAGCAATCTGAATTGCATAGTTGTTACCTTGAGTTTGGGGGCTTTGGCGTTTTTGGTGTCCTGGCCAGTGTATTATGCCTAGTTCAGCTGAGGTGGCCTCCAGCAACTGAATGATTTTATGCTTGTTTTTTAATAGTCTTTCCTTCTGGGTAAGGAAGTCTCTCTGTCTATAATCTGTGTGTAAACATAAGCCATGGCAAAGACATGCTGGCTATCTATGTAGATGTTCACCCCATCACAAGACCTGCACCAGAGTGATTATTTTTGCTCTGTGGGCAGATGGGCCCCTAGGCAGGACTTGTGCCCAGATGACTTCTTTTTGACCTGAGACCACTGCTAAGCCTACATACCTGGTCCCTTCCTAGATGAAGCTACTGCTGACTGTGTAGAGATCCACATCTCTGGTGGTCAGAGGGATGTCTGTCAGGTCAGATGATGTCCAGCATTTTCAGACAGTCATGGGTAGGCATCAGGGTCATTGTCCAGTAACAGAATGGTGAGGCTAATGGCCAAGGATTTGTCAAAGGTCCCTGTCTTAGTCAGGGTTTCTATTCCTGCACAAACATCATGACCAAGAAGCAAGTTGGGGAGGAAAGGGTTTATTCAGCTTACACTTCCATAGTGCTGTTCATCACTAAGGAAGTCAGGACTGGAACTCAAGCAGGTCAGGAAGCCTGCTTGATTCAGAGGCCATGGAGGGATGTTCCTTACTGGCTTGCTTCCTCTGGCTTGCTCAGCTTGCTTTCTTATAGAACCCAAGACTACCAGCCCACAGATGGTACCACCTACAAGGGGTCCTCCTCCCTTGATCACTAATTGAGAAAATGCCTTACAATTGAATCTCGTGGAGGCATTTCCCCAACTGAAGCTCCTTTCTCTGTGATAACTTCAGCCTGTGTCAAGTTGACACAAAACTAGCCAGTACAGTCCCTCTGTTCTTATCTAGAGGAGAAGGGACTGATACTGAGCAGATGGGAGCAGGCTCAGATCTTACCTTAATTACAACAGTGGCATGTTTGGCCAAGCCAGGGAGACTGCCTTCTGTCCATACCATGGGAACTTCTTAAATTCATGTTTTCCATATACCTTCTTGAGAATGAGTCAAATTTTGAAGAAGCAGATATTCCACACTTAATGGGGCAGATTATTGTTCAAGACTTTTGTAGGCTATCTTAACTGTAACTTGGGGGTACCCCTGAGAATGAAATCATAACGTGAAGTTTGCTTAGAAGATCTTACCCCAATTATGGGAAGGGGCATTCAGGGGTGACTGTAGAGGAATTGCCAAAAAAGGTTACAGTTCTTTGATCCAAGTTGACAGTCTGTTTAGTGGTACATATGTATCAGTTTACATCTGCTGTATCTTCATTGTTTGACTGGTGAGGGGTCCTTGTGGCTCTTGCAAGACTCAATAGGAAGCCCCAGTGTCAACCAGGTAGTCTATAGATTGGCCCCCAACATTAACACTTCCCAGGGATTGCCTCAGTGGTATTCACCAGAATCCATTCTCTCTTCAGTAGTAAAAAAAAGTGCAGAGAATCTGCTGAATCTCATCCCAAGTGGGGAGGTGATTGAAAAAGAGAGAATCAGGTAGAGAAATGAGGGAGTCAGGACTGACACTGAAAGAGGGAGGTGGCTTACAGTTGGAGAGGTCTGAAGTGGAGAAGGGAATATAAAGATAGGTTTTATCAGGATATCATTGCAAGGGACAAGGACAGGGACAAGGACAGAGACACATGCTTTCTCTAAGTCAGGGTTTCAGAATTCAGGAGGGCCTGTTGTCCAGAAAGGAGAAGGTGGGAGCAAAGAGGCCATATGGAATTCCCTAGTGGGTCTGCAGAGGGGAAAAGACCGGGGAGGGATGTGAAGAAATTGGCAGTTGGTCAGAGAAAGGGGAAACAGGAGGAGGTGTGGTGAGACCTGGTGGGGAACCGAAAGCTGGGACTGAAGTACGGGTAGCCTGTGGGACTACTTGATGGTCATGAGAAGGTAAGTGGACAAGGGGAGATAGGGAGGCAGAGCTGGAGGTGTGGGTGGCTGGGAAAAGATGGGAGGCAGAGGAGAGTAAAGGAGGAGCAAGGAAAGGCTAGGGCTGGAAGGAAGAAGCAGGGAGGGAGGGGCCAGGGAATGGAATGTAGAACAAGCAGTAAGGGAAGGCTTGGCAGGAAAGAGAGGAACTGGTTCTGGAAACACAGCGGACTGAGGTTGTCTCAGGTAGGGCTGAGCTGGGTAGGACACTCAGACGCCTAAGGGAGCTGTGTATAGAGGTGGTTATAACGGGGAGAAGAAGTTTTGATGCCTCCTGTGATTCCTGCAGAAAGGGTTTTAAAAATAGGCCCTTGTGTTTGCATAGCAAATTCCTGGAGAGGAGGCCTTGAAGAGGATCCTTGAGTCTGGGCAGTTGCTTCTTGGAGGGCCTTTTACTGACCCTGGCCACCCTGCCTGTATCATGGAGACCCTCATCCAGGGAGGTAGAGCAAAGGTTGCCTCAGTTCAGGGCAAAATGTATCCAACTTAACCTGGTGACTCAGATTCCTATAGACCATATTAACTGCGGCTCAGGACACTATTGAGTCAAAAGAGCCCTTGGGAGCCAGTGGACTCCAAACTTGGGCCATTTGGGTTCACAGAATCTTTACAGCCAGCTCTAGGTGATAGCCAAGATCTTCCTTAACTAGAAGGGGATAAAGTTTGTAAAAATATTTTAGAACAGAGGCCAGAGGGCTTTCTAGTTTACCGATCTTGTTACCCATGTCTTCTCTCCATTCCCATTTCACTCACCCAAGTTGGAACAAACAAAAAACAGACAAAACACAAGACAAAATGGTATACCTAGATTGTGGAGTCCCGGCAGACCACCAGAGACCATCAAGAGTCTAACTCACATGCAAAATCTTATTCAAGCTCCAGCTCGGTCCTTCCAACCTCTCCAATGCATTGAATGGGTGTGGAAGGCCCCATGTTGGTAAAGCCTTGTCTTTTTATCACAGTTTCAGCAGGGTGAGGGGCTCTCCAACTTGGCAGTTACATGATTGGTTAACATTTGGGAAATTACAGCTTGGCACATTCTTATTGGCTAGAAATGATTTGAGCCTGTTATGTACAATTGTGGCTAACTTGAGACATCTGGAACATTAGACGTTTTCCTCCTATGAGCCAGTTGGCTGTCACTAAGGGTGTTATTAGGAAGGTTGTGGTGTTGGCTAGGAGGTTTCTTGGTTCCTGGAACAAGTTGTGGTTTTCCCTGTTCCTGAATTCAGCCTGAAGACAAGCTCATCATAAGATGGAGTCTGAATACAAAATGGAGTTTGTAATGTTAGGCTGGGCCCATCACAAAACATAAAGCAAAGATAACAACAGGGACAGGATAGCTACAATTGGGGCCATAAGAGATTCACCAGCTAGACCAAAGACATTTCTTTTAACAAATAGGAGGCCTCTTTTTAGAGTAGCTTGTACCTACTCAACCTCATGCCATCTACGTCCTTGGGCTCTTGTGACTTTTCTTCCTGCCATGGGAACTGTGTACAATTATTGCCAGTGATCTGGTAAATGGAAAGAAATTCCCAGCCCCGTTTTTTTCTGCCTGGTCTTCCCTATGCTGCTTAAATGCCTTGTCTGTAAGTTGCAACCAGGGTAGGTTGGGATCAGAGACAACAGCGCACACACTTGTTCCCATCAACGGCTGCTCTAGCCAAGCTACTTAACCAGACCACTCCTGAGATGTGCGGGTCATTTCTCTGTGAATTTGATTCCGAATTCTAACTAGAGTCCAATTCCATGGCTCTGGCTCTCATCCTGTCCACTAGGACCCATGTACCCTTCCCCCCTCCTGCCTCCATGTACCTGGCCTACAGATATTCACTCTTCCTTTATGGAGATTCTCACTGCCACAGACAAATGTTTTTCTTTATGCTAAATTTATATATATCCAGTGTTCTAAATAGAGGGGAGAAGCCTCTTTTGCCCCTATTTCTCCACAGGTTTCTGTCTGCCCTGAGCTCACCTTAAAGAGTGTCAAGCTTTTTAACACATTTTTTCTCTATTTGTAAACCTAAAAAGATTCTTGTAAGTTTCAGGAAACCCACTCAGATCCACCTCTCAGGGGTCAATGGACTCCATCCAGATAAGTACCCCTCTCAACTATCAGCCCAAGTTCCCACCTGGTGCTTATTCCAGGGGGTGGGATCATTCCTGATTGCCTGGTTTTGGGACTCTCCTCTCTCAACTGCCAAGACTATGTACACCTAATCAATTTTTTCCCCTCCCTAACCTACTTAACTTTATTTCCTGCCTCTAAGATGTATATGTGTTTCAAGATCCTGCAAAGTCCAGGTGTTTACTCGAAATCTACATCCAGGACAGCTCCAGAGAAGCAACCCCCAGGTGCTCTGGGCTACCCTCACAGACTGCTCTGACTCCTAGCAGCAGATGGTCCAACAGTTCCTGGACAGCAGTGAGACAGCCAGCTGTCCCAGGACTTGCCCAGCACCCCAGTTATCAAAGATGACATCACCCCCAGTCAGCAGGAAGGGGTCTAAAGAACACGACCGCACTCCCGCCCCACCGTCGTCACTTCCTAGTTCCTTATTTTTACAAAAACAAGAAGGGAAGATTGTTAGCTTATCGGTGATGCCTCCCAGGGACCTGCCAACAGTTTATGTCATCACCAGCTACCAGGTGTAGACTTAGATTTCTTAAAACCTACTTTTAATAAGGTCTTTCAAATGTTTTGAACCCTCCTTCTAGCCTACCACCCAAAGGTAGGGGAGAAAAAGACGGTAAATAGGACAAGAGCATGTGGACCTGTTTAGAAGTAGTTTAGTTTCTTGGGACAATTCCAATCTCTGTTTGTCAGGATGCCAGGAGTCCAGTTCAGTAGTGTCAGGATATCAAACATGAATCAGCGGCAGTGACACAATCCAGCAGAATAGCCAGGCCTCTGCCCAATCGGCTTGAATCAGCGGGAGTGACCAAGATGCCAAGATGCCAGGAGAAGTTCTCTGCTGCGACTCTTTCAACGAAGCGAGGATCAGCGAAGATGAAGACCAGCAAAGTGTTGCAGAGCTATCGATGCAAGCGCCTGGTCATTGTCTGTTGAGTCCTACTTATGCTGTCTTCAAACATCACGTGTCCTCCACAGGTCTAGCCTCAGCAAAACACCATGTGAGTTAGCCTCACCCGGTGAGTCTGCATCACATGACCAAACCAGAAACTTCCAGCCAGGTGTGGGTGGTGTACCAGGTAGCTTATAAAAAGATTGCTTGCTACCCGGCTCTCTTTCTCCTCTCTCTTTCACTTTCTTTCTCTGTTCCCATGTGTTCCCAGCTGGCCTCTCTTACTCTCTTTCTGTCCTTGTCTGCCCCACACCCCCTTTCTCTGCCTTCATGGCTCTGCTTTCCTCTGTCCTCATCCCCCCTCCATTACCCCAAATAAACCCCTGATCTGTTACTTGGTGTGATTTCTCAGGCGGTGCCTTGGCATAGACCTGCCAGGTACCCTTATCTGCCTGCCACCGAGTTATATTTCATTGCACTCAGAGGGCCTGCCGTCCTGTGCTGAGCCTCTCCAAATCCTTGGCTTGGTCCAAGGGGTATCCTATGGTTCCTTGGCTCTGTAGGTGTTGAAACCCAGTTGGTGGGCACCCAGGTGGAGGGTCTTTCTGAGTTTTCTGGCTCCTGGTCGTCATCAGGGTGTCTTCAGGATATTAAGGCAAGTCAGAGGGGAAGAGCTGGTGGCTTGGCTGAACATTCAATTAACCAGGAATATTCAGAGGGCCATGCAATATCTTGCTGTGCCCTGAACAGGGGAATATTGGATCTTGTCAGACACCCCCAGAATGAGATCCCCAGAACCAGGATAGAACCAGAAACCAGAGAGACAGATGTCACAGAGAACTATAACTTACCTGGGGAACCTCCATAAAAAAGAAGCTTGTTATCTCCTTTTTGAACATGGATGTTCACTCTGGAAGTTCATAGGTATGGGTTTCAGACCTGAGACAGGGATTGGGGTTGAGGTGTATATTTTACATACCAAAGCAGACCCGGCTTGCATCTCCCAGCATTTCTCAGTCCCTGTCTGAGACATTGCCTGCCCTCTTTCCAGTCCAGGAGCTGGGCATCCCCTCACCCAGAAGCTCTTTCCTATATAATCCATATAAGGTGTCCTCTTCCTTCCCCTCTCCATCCCCTCCCTCCCTTGCCCCCCCCACATGTTTTCTCTCTCTCCTTCCCTCTATCTCCCTCCCCATAGAGACTCTCCTCCCACCCCATCCCTGCAGCCTAAGTTCATTGGGACCCATGAATCTGCCTGAGAGTGGCTTCCCAATAAACCTTTATATACTCTAAACTTGCTTGAATTGGTTCATTTCACCAGCAGAGAATAACGTATCAGTAGGACTGGAATTGTGTACCTCTTGCTGGCTCTCTGATTCCATGAAGGTCCCAGGGCGAAGGGCCTGGAGTCAGAATTTGGGTGGATGATCTGATCTCTCTGGGGAACTCCAAATGTTAAACCTGAATATGTGGGGGGAAAGAACAAAACCACATCTGTTGGACTAAAGCTAGTGTTATTTTAGAGGTGCACCAGGGACTGGCCAGCTGGCTGTCTCACCTTAAGTCCAGATTTTTTTTTTTTTTTCGAGACAGGGTTTCTCTGTGTAGCCCTGGCTGTCCTGGAACTCACTTTGTAGACCAGGCTGGCCTCGAACTCAGAAATCCGCCTGCCTCTGCCTCCCGAGTGCTGGGATTAAAGGCGTACGCCACCACACCCGGCTTTAAGTCCAGATTTGAGAGAACAACTTCTTTCTAGCTTTAAGAAATAGCTATAAGTGCATTTACAGGGGAGGAATAATTGGCTGTTGGAAAAAAGTATTTAATGAACAGTAAGAATAAAAGCAAGGATGTATATCATGCGCACGCGGGGGTTGGGGGGAGTCATGCAGTGTGGGGTAGAGGTGGCCATGGGTGTAGATTAAGGTATCTTGAAACCATATTTTGTAAGGCAAAGGCCAATCACACATCATGGGGTCATGAGTTCAGTGTAGGTTGAAAAGCATGTTTTTCAGGGTGCATTACGTTCAGGAAACAGAAACTTACTCTTGTAAGGGATGGAGATTGAACAGTTAGGCTCCTTATCTAAAATGTGCCTTCTATTCCAGTTTCACACCGTCTATATGCTGAGTTTCATGGCCTGAAGAGGACTTTGATCATGGTGTCAGTTGTGCAAAGGTCTGAATCGGAAGGTTGGAGCAAAGGACATCTCAGTTCCTTGAGGAGTAAAGGAGATGGTGGAACCTAGAAGCTCTCAGTTTAGAAGTGGGAAAGGGCAGTCTGGAGCCACCAGGAAGGAGCAGGTCACCTGCCTGTGGCCCAGACTGACTGTTCTTTTAGGTATGAGGTGATCATCTTTGATGGTGTTGGAGTTATGGCTCTGTGTACTGGCATCTTTGTAGTAGAAGGTGGCCCCATTGGATTTTTAAAACCAGAAATGTCTGCCCCAGTATCTATCAAAGAAGTGACCGTAGGTTCTTGGAGCCTTTCTTCTGATTCTTTTCCCGTAATACCCTTGTGGTTGGGCCATTGCTCTCCTGGCTTTGGGATAGTTTGGCCGTTCTTCCAATGTCTCCTCTCCTTACAATGTGCACATTGATCCCTTTCCAGTGTGGAGCTTTCCATCTTTTTGTTTTTGAGGCTTCTCCGTTGGACATGAGCAGTAGAGTCTCAAATGAGCTGACTGGAAGGCAGCCAGCACACATGCTGCCTACCAGCCCATGGTTGGTCAGCATTCAAGGCAGCCTGCCTGCCTCTCAGTGTCCTGGTTATCAGGCCACTTCGGTGAATTGAGAAGTATCCATCCCTACAAAGCTCACTAGCCTTTGGAGTTTGTACTGATGTCTGGGGCTGACTGAATGACAAAGGCCAAATCTAATGCCCTAGCATTTTCCAGAGACAGTGGATCAAAAGAGGTGTAAATTCAGAAAACAGCTTGTAATATCTCTTCTGGGTTCTAAAGAACCCCAATAGTTGTAGACAAACTCATGACTATGCATTGGGGTCCCACTCCAGGCACCTCACTGGGAAAGGTGTGTCAAAAGTGACTAGCTCTTCAGCATCAAGTAACAACAACAACAACAAAAAAAGCCTTCTTGCCTCTTCCCCAATGTTTCCCCTTTTGGAAGCAAACAGGGTCAGATGGAGTTGTTGGCAATCATTCCAAATGGGGCGATGGATGCAGAGAACAACATCCAGCAGGACTATTAGGCCTGGGACTTATCCAGAAAAGGTGGGAGGGGCTCCCGGGTCTTCCAGTTATACAGATTTGAAGTAGAGGAAAGAACAGAGGTCGGGAGAGGGCAATGACTCTCTTCTAAATAGCTACTCTGTGCCCCAGAAGGGCACAGCATCTCCACCAATGGAACAACAGAAGCTGGGGTCTGAGTAGAGTCTGGGGTGTGGTGGGACCTCAAGTGGAAAGCCAATGGTGGAGAAGGTGGTGTGGGAGGGGGAGGTTGGGGAGCTGGATGTCTCCACCAGGAGGGAAGTAATGGAGTATAGATCCAGAAGGAGAAGTGGGTGAAGAAGGGGTGGGGACAGGGGTAGTTAAGAGTGGGATGGGACAGGATGGGGAGGAGGGGCCTGAGCATGTGTGTGTGTGTGTGTGTGTGTGTGTGTGTGTGTGTGTGTGTGTGTAAATCTGGAAGGTAGAGGACATGGAGAAGATGGCCTGGGGTGGGGTCAGGAGAGTGTGGGGGTGGGGGAGACCCTTGTTTTCCTAAGGTGTCAAGACAGGTGTTGGGAGGCAAATGACAAGGAACCTTTTAAAGACCAAATTAGATTTTCTCAGCCAAGGAAATAAGTCAATTCAAGCCGAATTAGAAGTAAAAAAGGGCAGGTTTATTTGGGAACGACTCCCAGGAGTTTACCAGCCTCAGAGGGTGAGACCGGAAAAATCTTGGGCAGGCTGTGGCAGGGAAGTTTTTTATGGATCGTAGGTGAAGGATAATGACGTGTCTGCCACACACTGGGTTTGTGCCCTGTTGTGGTCATGGGGGAGGGGGTGGGGCTTAGGTGGCTGGCGACTTCAGGGGCGGGGTTGGGACAGCTGTCAGGAACTGGACTTTGGTGCCTTTCTTCTGCTCAGAGGCTTTCGGAGTGGGGGTTGGAGAGAGGAAGAGGTCGAGCTTACTGACTTGGGGGTGGTGGTGGTAGGGATAGGGAGATGGGGTGAGGGGCAAGCTGGGGGCTCCAACTGAACACAGAACAGCAGAATAATCCCTAGAAGCAAACTGTTTAAGCTGAACAGGTGGATTTGAACTAGAGCCCATCACTGATCCATATAAACTACCTGATCAGGACGCGTGGGGGCCGATGTAACCTTGAGCCAGACTGCCTTCACAATAGCGGTGTCCAGGGAACTGGTAGATGGCCATTTCACTTCATAAGAGGAGCAGTTAATCTCAAAGTAAGTGCGCAGCCTTTCTTTTCCCATATTCCTCCCCAGCTTCTTGGGAGAAATTTTTTTAGGGCATACACCAAAGGGGTGAGAGTTTTGAGTCGATGGTCCTCAACTTAATTGACTAAAGGAAGTTCTAATATGACCAAGCTAAATGAGAGAAGACCCCAGTAAACACCTGCCACAGCTCCCTTGTTGTGGGACTCAGCGAAACTCCACGGGTAGCAGGGACAGTTGACTCCAGGATCGGATTGGTATGACTGGAATTTCCCTCCATCCTGGAGAGGAAAGACTACCCCCCCCCCCCAATACAAAAGGACGAATGATTGAGTGCCACCTAGTGGCAGAATGCGGAACAAACAGCCGTGGACTCTCCAGGGACAGTCAAAAAAAAAAAAAATGCACGCAGGGGCTGGCTGCCACCTAGTGGCACAATGCGGGAAACCCGGCAGAATCTGTCAGCCTTAGCTCCACTTTCCTTCTGTAGAGGCAGGAGCTAGGAGGAAGGGTGGAAGGTGGGTAGAGGGGAGGACGGGACGATTAACTCAGAACTCTTAATTGGCTTAATCAGAGTTGTTTTAAGTAATTATCTCAGGTACACCGTTACATTGGAGGTCTCAGGGACATTCCCCATGCTCCGTGGGGAGCCATATTCCTGGCCAAGCAGAGGTTGGGGGCGGGGTGAGGGGGCAGCCCCTGACAAATGTTCCAGGGCGGGCCGCCCTCCTCTCAGTGAGTCCTGAAAGGTATTTTCCCAAACAGAGAGACAGAGTCCTCCTGACACTCTCAGTCTGTGTACTGAATTAAGTTCTGTTTCTGGTTTCTAGTTCCGGTTGAAGAGGACAAGATGGATAAGGAGACGCCCCAAAGGAAGGGCCTCTTTTCTAGATCAGGGGTTTAGGTCTAAAGAAGACCCAGTTCTTTTGGGGGCCCCCTTCCTAATTTGGTCCTCCTACACTAAACTAGCATGCCAGTATTAGGGTTACCCTATATTCTGGTTATACCTCTTATGAGAGATCTGGTTTTGGGATTGCTGAAATGAATGTTTGGCCAACTGTGTAAATAATGTAAATGTATGACAAGAAAGTTTGGCCCAGGTAGTTGTAGTTGTTTGATTTCTTGATTTTGTCACTGGAGGTTCTGTTTTGTCTCGTTGTCCCATTTGTCTCCAATCCTCCTGGTCTCTGAAAAACGACTTGGTGCCCAAGTTCAGGGATATAGCATTTTAAAAGGCAAAACCACAAAGACGTATCAAAGTTCCACCAGGGTCAGAGTAATCCTCAAGCATTCATTTCTGGCAGAGCACAGCAGTAATTTTAGACCAAACTTGGTGATTATTTTTGTAAATACTTCTGGACAGTAGTCAAGGTCATGGAAATCTCAAACGTGCTGCCGAGGCGGATATAACCGAGGCAGAAGTTGGGCAAAGGGCTGAGAATCAGCAAAGCAAACGCAAAATGGAGTCAGAGCAGGATGCTGTCGCCTTAGCCATTTCAAAGTAAGTGTCAGGTCCCATCTACTCATGGGGAGAGGTTCACAAAGTGGGTGATCTTAAATGTGTCCACCCCAACGGGTCTAGCTATCAGGAGCTGAGTGAGCTCAGGGACCATGGTTCACACACACACACACACACACACACACACACACACACACACACACACACGCTTCAGCGTGGTTATGGTTATTGATGTGGGGGATACTTGGAGCTAACATCTGTAGGGAGGGGTATGCCTAGGACCATCTCTTCCAGGACATGTCTTTGAGAGCATCCCTCCCGTGACTTGGATCTTGCCTTTGATAGGAGAGCTATTTTGAGAAACTCACCAGCAAAAGGGAGCCCAGAGTATTCCAGGCAGCTGCTCTAAGACTCCAGGCGAACGGTATCGGCTCAACCCTGAAATGGGACTGACTCATTTCAAGGGGACGGTTCCTTCCTTCTGGATTGAGCAGATGTTGCAGTGGAGGACATGTGTCCACTCAGAGCAAGGTTGAGAGAATCAAATTAATTTCTTTTATGACCTGAGGCGAGTTTGAAATTGGCTCTTCCGAGATGAAAAACGAACCGTGGAGTCGCTCGTGAGGCTCCTGCTCCCCTTAGCCTTAGCGGCCTCTTCCTGCCTGTCAGGGCTTCGCCAAGTTAATTGGGGTGGGAGGCAGCAGTCTCATGCCATGCCACAGTCCCCAAAACACTGTCCGTGGGAGGGACAACTGGACAGTGCCCCTTAGGTACAGGCATTGGGGTAGGTTTTAATGATGTCATGGAAAGGAACCATGGGTTTACAGCAGCACCAAAAAGGAGTAAAAATTGTGTCTGTGTAATCTTGTAACTGGGTATGGGTAGAGGGTGTGTTCCTCTGACCCTTGACCTCTGGTGATGAGGGTCTGACCTCCCGTTTGGACAGCATGCTGGAACTAGAACAATCATATACTACTCTAGCTTGGGAACTCTTCTGTCTATATGTCTGCTGTCCAGGTTTGGCTATCTCAAAAGCATTCCGTCTTGGGCAATGAAACTATAATAGTTGGCCTAACTCAGAGTCCTCAGCCTTAGTGCTGTTGACACTTTGATCTGGTGTTCTGACTAGTTTTATGTCAACTTCACACAAGCTAGAGTCATATGGGAAGAAGGAACCATAACTGGGAAATGGGCCCGTGGGCCAGCCTGTGGTGTATTTTCTTGACTGATGATCAATGTAGAAGGTCCTAGCTCACTGTGGATGCTGCTCTCCCTGGGCATGTGGTCCTGGTTGCTATAAGAAAGCAACTGATTGAGCAAGCCAGTAAACAATACTCTTTCATGGTTTCTGCATCAGTCCCTGTCTTACGTTCGTACCCTGCCTTTACTCAGTGACAGAGTATGACTGGAGAGTTGTAAGCTGAAATAACACCCTTCTTCTTCAAGTTGTTCTTGGTCATAGTATTTTTATCACAGTGATAGAAACTCCAACAAACATGGGTGGCTAATCTTTCTTCTCCTTCTCTTCCTCCTCTTCCTCCTGTTCTTCCTCTTCCTCCTTCTTCCTCTTCTATGTATCTACCCTCAAGTGGGTTTTGGATATCAGAACTCAGGTCTTTATGCTTTCATGGCCTGCATTTTGCCCACTGAGCCATTTTATAACCCCCTCCAACCCCTCACAAATTATTAAGATTACATGAGTTAGTGGAAGTCTTGGCTCAGTATCCAATGTCCAGTAGGCATTTAATAAGTGGTAGCTGGGCTTGCCCCTGCTGAAACTGTCCATGGTTGGCATGTTGAATCTGTGTGGTTTCTCTGAGCTCCATACTCCTTTCAGGAGAAGTTTATCCTGCCTGTGGGTGTAAGGGACTGACAGGCACAGTCTCTAACTCCTGTCTCCTGTCTCCTGAGTCTCTAGCTCGGCTCTAACTCCTAAGTCCCCTGACAGGCTGCAGCATGACCCAGGTGCTCTCTTGTGGGGATCCATACTTTTAGGAGAGCGCCTCTGAGTGGTTACAGCCCTCCCACTCTCTGCCCCTCCAACCCCATGCTTCTCCGTTTTAAGTGAACATTCAGATGTGGATTGTGGTCCGGAAAGTTCCGAGACTCCACTGAGACACAGACGTGCGTGCTCCTAGGTAGCAGACCCTCCATGGAGCAGGATTTCTACAACACCAGCTCTCCCCCATTCAGCTCAAGAGCTTTGCAATGAGGCAGGTAGCCCCATGAAGGCCAAAGAGATCCTGACTTAAAGAGGTGGGGTCTGGGCATTAGGGGCTTTGAGGCCTGGTGACTGACCTGCGGTCATGCTGGAGATCTATTGCTGTAGAGGGAACCTTCAATCTGGCCCTCCTGAACTATGAGGTCATCACCATCACCATCACCGTGATGATGATGATGGTGGTGGTGGTGGTGATGATGATGATGATATAAATCCCACCCGCCTGTTTTCTTGTGATTGACAGGCTCTTTACTGGCCTAGAACGTGCTGATTTGGTTAGGCTGGCTGGCCAGTAAGCCACAGGAGTAACATTTCATAACACCAGTGAGCAACATTTCCAAGACACAGTAAATTAAGTGGCTGCCTCCAGTGCCCCAGCTCCCCACAGCAAGGCACTGAAGAGTTCCTGTCTGACCAGAGAGTCTGCTCTAGAGCCTGTGTCTGTCCTCATCCAACCCTTAGTCAACAAGTGTCTATCTTCATCTCCCTGATTGTGTACCAGAATTACAGGTACACAAAACATAGCAAGCCTTTATTTAAAAGCGTGTTTGTTTCTGTTTTATGTGTATGGGGTTGCTTGTGTGTATTTTCATGCAATGCCCATGGAAACCAGCAGAGGGCATTAGATCACCTGGAACTGGAGTTACAGGTGTTTTGTGAGCTACTGAGAGGATGCTGGGAACTGAACCCAGGTCCTCTGCAAGACCAGCCAGTGCCCTAGCTGTGGAGCCACCTCTGTAACCCCTGTGTGCTGGGCTTTTTATGTGAGATCTGGGAGTTGAACTTGGGTCCTGAATGTTTGGGCTCTACTGACGGTCACGTCCTCAGTCCAAATGCTTTTATTGTTTAAGATTTCTGTTGCTTGCAACCTAAGAATCCCAGTAGAGAGGGCAGCACAGTCAAGGCTCTTTTCAGTCATCTGGCCTCTCCATTCTGGATCTTTCTGTCACATTCCACCTCCCTGAGATGAAGTTTCAGTTGTTTTGTTTTCTTTTTCTTTCTTTTTCTTTTTTTTTTTTTCTTCTTGTTTTGAGACAGGCCTTGCTGGCCTTGAACTTCAGATCCTGTTGAGCCAGGCTCCTGAGCACTGGGATCCGCAATTCCATCGCCATGGCTGACCTAAGGGACTTTCATCTGGTTGGGTGGTGCAGCAGGGAATGTCCCCTCACTCTCTGTCCCTTCAAGGCATCTGAAGGCGGCTTTTCTCTAGGAATACTTTCTTCCCTCCTTATCACTGGTGATAAGGCACTGGAGTTTGACAAGCCATGCCAACTGACAGGAGTGTGAACCAGCCTCTCACCTGTCAGGTGGTGACAATGTGTGCTGTTGGTCTGCAGCGGACAGAGCTGCCAGCAGCTGTGATGGCCATCTTTCTAAAGCAGAATGTTTGGACACGTTTGCAACTCAGGTGCAGCTAGCGTACGGGTCCCTGAACCTGGCACATCCACTCAGTGGGGCAGGCTCCTCCCATTCCAAACGGGCCTTTTTAACCCAGACCCGTTGACCATGACCCCCGAGAGTCTTCCCAGGAAAACTCTAAGCAAAGCCACTGTAGCTCTGTCCTGATGTCTCGCTTTTCCTCCATTCTCTCTGCTTGGATGGTTGCCTCACCTGTAGAGTTGGTTAAGTCCCTAAACAGGCAGGCCTGACATTTGGTAACACCAGTGAGCAACATTTCCAAGACACAGTAAGTTAAGTGGATGCTCCCATGCCTGTCACCAGTGCCCCAGCTCCCCACAGCGAGGCACTGAAGAGTCTCCGTCTGAGCAGGGAACGAAGCTCCGGAGCTTGTGTCTGTCCTCATCCAACCCTTAGACAGTGTTAAAGGTGGGATGTGTCCTGGTTCCTTCGCCTGCAGCTCTGGGAAATAGACCGAGTGTGGCAGGACCAGCCTGAACGGCTCCGAAGCCAGATCCAGAGCTGCTTGTCTTTGGGCAGAGGGCCTGGATATTGGAGAGGGCTTGGGACAGAAGTTTGCTCTTCCTTTCTGGCTATCTTGACCATGTGCTTGTATTGCTGAAAAAAAGAAAAAAGGAAAAAAAATTCTTGAAAAGATAAGAAGTGAAGAAGAAAAACCATCTACACTCTGGAAAAAACATTTATCAACAGCAGATCACTGGTAGCTTGTATTAGTTCTATGGACATTTTATACACTACTGGTTAATTCATCGTGTGTGTGTGTGTGTGTGTGTGTGTGTGTGTGTGTGTGTGGTCATAGACCCTGTTCTATTGCTGTGAAGAGACACCATGGCCATGGCAGCTCTTATAAAGAAAATATTTAGTGGAGTCTTGCTTACAGTTTTAGAGCTTTAGTCCATTATCATCATGGCAAGGAGCATGGTGGAAGGCAGGCTTGGTGATGGAGAAGTAGCTGAGATCTACATCCTATTCTTCAAGGAAAGAG
>LR750598.1:275311-307811 GCA_902729485.2 Mus minutoides
TTCCTTCCTTCCTTCCAGATTTATTTATTTGTTTTTGTTTTTTTGTTTTGTTTTTTTCCAGACAGGGTTTCTCTGTGTAGCCCTGGCTGTTTTGGAACTCACTTTGTAGAACAGGCTGGCCTCCAACTCAGAAATCCGCCTGCCTCTGCCTCCCAAGTGCTGGGATTAAAGGCGTGCGCCACCACGCCCAGCTTCAGATTTATTTATTTTATGTATATTAGTGTACTGTTGCTGTCTTCAGACGCACCAGAAGAAGACATTGGATCCCATTACAAATGGTCGCGAGTCACCATGTGGTTGCTGGGAATTGAACTCAGGACCTCTGGAAGAGCAGTCAGTGCTCTTCACTGCTGAGCCATCTCTCGTGCCCCCTCTAGTTTGCTTTCTGTTGTGGTTTCTGTTGCTTGGATAAAACAGTAACCAACACCAACATGGAGAGGGAAAGACTTATTTGATGTACAGGCTATTGTCTATCATTGAGGGACACCAAGGCAGACTAGAGGGAGGAGCCTAAAGGCAGGAATTGAAAGCAGAGACCATGGAGGATCCATGCACACTGGCTTATTTCCAGGCTCCTGTTCAGTCTTCTTCCTTACACAGTCCAGGCTCACAGTGTGCTGTGTCTTCTGCATCAATTAGCAATTAAGAGAATACCTCACAGATATGCCCACAGATGGAGGCCATTCCTCAGCTGGGGTCCCCTCTTCCCAGGCATGTCAAGTTGACAACCCAGATTACCAATGCAGAGGCAATGAGTCCAGAGTCTTTCTGCAACAGTGTCTCTCATTGGTTGGGAGCTGGCTGATGGTGCTAGGCTGGCTGGGGCAGTGAGTCCCAGGCATCCTCCTGCCTCCACCTTGACTTTTGAATGTGGGTTCTGTCTCTGCAGTTCCTCAGCAGCACTTTGACTGGGCCATTCTCTAAACCTGGCTTTGCTGGATATGTCTCCCATGTCTCCAAGCTCAGTTTCTCGCCTTGTAAAAGTCTCTCAGGCTGGACCCCACCTCAGTCAACCTCACAGCAGATTTCATGATTGTGATGGTTTTTCTTCATTGTCAATTTGACCACATCTGGAATTAACTAATAACCAAGTGGCTGGGTACACTTGTGAGGGTTTTTTTTTTTTCTTAGTTAAATAATTTGAAGGAGGAAGAGCCATTTTAAATCCTAATCTTCAAGATGGGAAGATCCACATTTAATCCATTTGTTGTTGTTTTGTTTTACTTGTTTTGGTTTTTTTGAGACAGGGTTTCTCTATGTAGCCTTAGCTGTCCCGGAACTCATTACTATGTAGACCATGCTGGTCTCAAACTGGAACTCACAGAGATCTACTTGCTTCTGCTTCCCAAGTGCTGGGATTACAGGCATATCTTGTCATGCTCACCATAATTCAGATGTTTTGAGATGGGAAGTTCACCTTTAATATGGGCCACAGCTTCTGCCTGAAGCCTATATAAAGAACATGGAAAAAGGAAGCCTGCTCTCTCTTTCCCTGCTTGATCTTACTCTCACTGCCTTTACTGCCATTACAGCCTACATCTTTGGGATTCTAGAATATACTTAAGGTCAATTGAGACATCCCGCCCAATGGACTGAACAACTGTTAGATTCTTGGAACTTTCATTGGATTCTTGGACCTTCCATTGGTAAATAGCCATCGTTGCGCTAGCTGAACCATAGCCTATAGGGCATTTTTAATAAGTTCCCTTTACACACACACACACACACACACACACACACACACACACACACACACAATCATCCTATCTGTTCTGTTCCTCTAGAAAACCCTGACTAATACAATAATGTACTTTGAAGTTGAGAGCATCTTTGGGAAAATGGACAATAGCACTGCCAGGGGTGGGGTGGGAATATAGATAGTTTGCTTTGATTAATGGCAGCTGTTAGGAAAGCTACTCATTTCTACAGCATGAATTGAGGCCCGTGAGCTGTGGTCCTTCTTTAAGGCAAGTCCTTGCAGTATCGAATAGGAATAGCCATTTTTGAAAGCTGTGGTGTCAAAGCAAATGAAATCTACACATATGTCTCAGACCAGCAGCCTGGATCACCTGTGTGCTGATAAACTTATGAATTGTAGCTCCTTCCACAGCTCTCATGTTGGAGTCTGCCTTCCTGCCAGATTACCCAGTTAGCCACATGCAGGGTGAAGCCTGAATAACAACAATTCTGTTTCAGCAGAGATGCTCCAGGGGGTGAGCTATGGACAGCTGGTGTGCTGGCTAGTTTTTGTCAGCTTGGTACACACTAAAGACACTTAGGAAGAGGGAAACTTCATTGAGGAATTGCCTACCTCAGATTGGCCTGTGGTCATGTCCAAGACATTTAAAATGATGAACTTGAGAGGGCCCAGCTCACCAGAGATAGTGCCAATGCTGAGCACATGATCCTGGGATATAGAAGAAAGCAGATTGAGCAAGCCAAGAGTAAACAGCAGTTCTGGGGGCTCTGCTTCAGGTCCTGCCTCGACTTCCTTCAGCGATGGACTAACTTTGACATGGAAATGGAAGATGAAATGAACCATTTTTTTCTCAAGTAGGTCTTGTTCAGTATTTTATCATATATTTTAACTTATATAATACATGCATGCACACATGCACACACACACACACACATGCACACATGCATGGGCTGGTTTGGCAGCTCTAGGAATCTGCTTCCCTCTCAGAATTGAGATTACAGGTCCATGCTACCATGTCCCACCCTTCTCTCTCTTCTTCCCTCCTTCCCCCTCCCCCTCCGTCTCTTCCCTCCCCTATCTATCCCCCTCCCTCCCTCTCTCTCCTTTTAAGGGGTTCTAAGTATGGAACTCAGGTCCTCATCATTACAGGGCGACCACTATGTGTGATTGCTTCCCTGAAGCTAAACACAAACACAGCATTTTGGACAACAGAAATGGACAGGTTTTCTGCTCTCATGTTCAATTATGTCATAACTAGTGTGACTTCTTGTCCTGATTTGTCCAGGTCTGGGCAGTTCCCTGTAGTGTGGTGCTTTAAGCACTGGAAAGGGGGATGACTGGCTGATCAGTCTGTAACATCTAGACACTAAGCATGTCCACTTGTGACTTGATTGCCATAGTCAGAGTACTGAGCACATATTTTGTACAAATCACTGATGATATATGGCCCAAATCCCAGGTCTAGCTTCCTCTCTCCCCTGTAGTGCCTAGGGACTGTGGCCAAGTTCCTCTGTTCTGAAAATATTTATCTGTGAGGCCAGAGATGTCCAGTCTTTTAACAGCTTGACATAATGCTGTTGTGACCAGATGTCACAGGCTGTTTTCATAATTATTCTGGGATGCTTGTAGCCTGTAGACAGGAGGTTAGACCCGCCTCTGTAAGGCTCTAAGTTAAGTCAGACAGCATGCAAGTAGACCAGCATTTATCCTCAGAGCGTTTCTGAAGTTCATTTGAGGCATAAGTCAGTTGAAGTTGGAACGATAGAAGGAAAAAACAAGGTTCAGCGTCAACACATCAGGTGTTCATCTGACCTTGGGCAAACCACTTCAACTGTCTGGTCCTGGGTGTCCTCATCTGTACTCCAAATGGGAGAGGGAGCTCTGGGGAAAAATGTCCAGCCCAGGGACCCACCTGTTGGCAGCAGAATCAGGATGTAATGCCACACCAAAGTTTACACTCAGCTACTCTGCAGTGCTGTCTCCTTCACCTATTTCCAAGGAGATGTAGAGATGAGGAGACATACCAATTAGGAACCCCAAACCAGGAGGTGGCCATGAGGACAGTGCGCAAGGTGTCTGCAGCAGCATCTCTTCACTACTGACATCCTGACAGCACCTCTGGCTGCTGGACTCAGCCTCTGGCTGCAGAGTGCCCTGAAGCTTCCCCGGCAGAATGCATTTGATTTGATCAGCAGGCTTGATGCATAGCTCAGGTCCCAGGAACTTCCCTTCTTCATGAAGCAGTGAAACTAGAATCTTCTAAGGGCAGCTGGCCTGTCATCTGAGTCTCACTGAGGAGTGGCAGGCAGGAGTCAGTGAACCTGCGGCTGTGGCACCTGCAGGACATCTTTGATCTGTTGTGGTGTACTGCCAAGGAGAGCAGAGACTCGTTTTCTTGGCTCTCCCTCTCTTGTCATTTTAAGAATAAAAGTGACCATCTCTCCTGTATTCCTTCTTTCTTATTTCCCCCCAACAGCTAGTGACTACATTATTCAAAGCACAAGGAAGAGGGCCAGAAAGTATATTCAGTAAACCTTATGGAATGCACACATCAGTGTGTGTTAGGCTTTGTGCAGAACCTATCATATATACAATTTCACTTAACTCTTAAAATCACCTTAAAGATGACATTCTTTTTATTCACGTTACATATAAATGTGCCCAGAAAGGCCAAGTAACTTAAGACACACACACACACACACACACACACACACACACACACACACACACACACAGAGCGATGTTGCGGTAAATTTCCTCCCAAATATGCCCTGGCAATGAAAACACGACTCAGTTAATATAATTACATGTTGTGTACCTAGATTGGGCAGATCTACTGCTACACTAGCATTTTCCACAGCTTATGAGACCCCTTAGAACTTGCTGTTTCTCCAGGCCATGTGCTTCTGTTCTGCTTTTCTTCATCTTCATCTTCCTCTTTCTCTGCATCATCTCCCTCTTCCATTATCTCCTTCTTCTCTATCCTCTCTTCTGCTAATAGTAGTAGATCTGCCCAATCTAGGTGCACAGCATGTAATCATATTAACTTTATTGTGTTTTCATTGCCAGGGCATATTTGGGAGGAGATTTACCGCAACAAAATGGCGCCCAACATATTGATTTGAATTCAACTAACCTGAGATAAAAATTCACCGACCCCCCAACCCCTGAATGGGGCTTGGGCAGTGACCTAGGTAGGCTGTAGCAGTATGGGTTTGAAGCTGACTAATATTCCCTATCTAATTCTTAATGTGAAATTTCTCAAAATTAATAAGTTCTCTGCCTAGAGCCATTAGGGGATATTAGTCACTGACTTCAAATAGAGAGAGCAGTGATAATCGCTTGCTATGAACAGGTATTAATTAATAAAATTCTGTGTCTCCAGGTAGAGAGCATAACAGATAGATATTATAATGGGGATTAATTAAATAAATGTCTGTGGCTCAAGGTAGAGTGTGCCTAATAAGTCTTACAGGATACTCATATTCTGTCTAACATGTGCTCCACAGGAATTTTGGGTTTAAATCCTGGTTTGACAAGCTGCTTCTTATAAGCAAGTATAGAAAGGAAAGAGGAAAGGCAAGAGGAAAGGCAAGAGGAAAGGCAAGAGGAAAGAAAAGGAAAGAGGAAAGGAAAGGAAAGAGAAAAGGAAAGAGGAAAGGAGAGAAGAGGAGAGGAGAGGAGAGGAGAGGAGAGGAGAGAAAAGGAAAGGAAAGGAAAGGAAAGGAAAGGAAAGGAAAGGAAAGGAAAGGAAAGGAAAGGAAAGGAAAGGAAAGGAAAAGGGAAGGTGGGGTAGAAGAAGGAGAAAATGGAAGAAAGAGAGGATGCAGAGGAGGAGGAGGAAGATAAAGATGAAGAAAAGCAGAGCAGAAGCACATGGCCTGGAGAAACAGCAAGTTCTAAGGGGTCTCATAATTTACCACAACAGAGTGAAAATGCAAATTTAGTTGTGTCTTTCTCCAAACACTACACCATTGTCTTGTACTGTTTCCTATGTAGGAACATGGTTTCAGCATTTAGACATGATACATGCACTTTCTGTAACACATCTGCAGATATGCACCCTGTGTTATATGTACATGAATACTGTGTACACAGAGTTGTGTGTGCATGTGCCTGTCACCTATTGCTGCACAAGAAACAAGCCCCAACACTGCAGCAGGCTATACATAAGTACTTACATCTCATGCCTAGGTCTGAGGTTTAGCTCTGGAGTATTGCTTTAAGTTGTGACCAAACTCAGGTTTAAACTCTTGCATTTCCTTGTGATGCTCAAATTGGAGCAATAGTGTGTCCTTAGCAGCTTCTAGAAGGGCAAGTAGAACCATCTGCTGCCATCCAGGCTGGGCTGAATAGAGGGCTACTTCTTCCCTCATTTTGTTGTCAGAAACCAGCCTGATGGCTAATGAGAAAGGACCTATACTTCATGCATGGTGGAGGGAATGGTGGACCCCTGACTGCCTAGTCATGGAGGCCATCAACAAAACAAATAAGTGCTGGCAAGGATTTGGATAAAAGGGAACTATTATACACTGCTGGTGGAGGCGTAAATGAGTCCAGCTATAATGGAAATCATTATGGAGCTTCATCGAAACCAACCAACCAACCAACCAACCAACCAACCAACCAACCAACCAGACATAGATATAGCATGTGATCTGACCTTCTGTTCCTGGGTATAAAGAACTTCAAATGTCTTGCAGAGACACCTCATGCAAGGGCATGCCACAGAAGCATGCACAGTAGCTGATCTGTGGAGCCCACAAGCTCTCTGGAGAGGATCAGATGAACACAATGTGGTTTATAGACACACTGCATCTCTTCGGTCACAAAGAGAATGAAGTTATATCATTCTCAGGGAAATGTATGCTGCCAGAGAGCATCATATTAGATGGATTAAACCTGTCTCAGGAAAGCAAATATTAAATGTTTTCTCTTGTTTGTGGGTCCAAGATTTTATCTAAATACATAAACCTCACGTGTACAGACAGCATCAGAGGAGAATGAAACTATCCTGGGTCCTGGGGACTGATGGGGGGAGGGAGGGAGAGGAGGAGAGCAGGATGCAGGGGTGGGGGGTGCTCAAAGCACATGATATTCTCATATATCAAAGCACATGATATTCTCATACATACTGGGCTGTATGTTACCTAGTATAATAAAACAATCTAGACAAAACAACAATAAAACAGTCCTGTGGCACGTCACATTTTCAGCATGACAGGTTGTACTTGAGCAGTTTGCTCCGGTGAACCTGGATCTGATGTATTTGTTTATGTGCCGTTACTGAGTACTGATTTCCTTATTTGAGAAGTGGGGTGTAAGATGGCTGGCTTGTGCTGAGCATCACCTCTGAGCTGAGCTCACGCTCGGAGCCTCCCCATGTTGTAGAGAGGGGCAATGTCTTGAGCTGTGCAGCTAGCAATGTCACGTGGGACCTCACAGACCCCTCACGAGCTTCACAGAATGGTGTGTGACAAGGGTGTGAAGCAGGTCCCCACTTCACAGAACACAGGAAGGAGTCAAAGTAAAGGGTAGGTAAAAACTCTGGTAGGTGAAAATCCCAAGGGCACCCATCGTTATCAGTCACTCCTGCTAAGATGAAGATGATTCGTTCAGCAAGATAAGCTCAAGCAAGGCTGTGGCTATAGTGTTGCCTCAGTCAGTAAAGTGCTTGCTGTGTAGAACTAGAACCCTGAACCCACAAGAAAGCCAGCTGGGTGGTATATGCTTTAATCACAGCAGTGGGGAATCAGAGACAGGGAGACCCTCAGTGCTCACTGGCAGCCAGTCTAGTTGAATTGACAAGGCCCAGGCTAGTATGAGATCTTGTCTCAAAAATAAAGGCTGAAACCTCCTGAGTAATGACTCCTGAAGTTGACCTATGGCCTCCGCATGTGTGTACATACACGCTCCACATTAGTGTATATGTACCCCCACATGTGTACCATATGCATACATGTGGGCATATGTTGAGGTTTGGTCTATTGTTATGTATTGTAATGCTAAATTCTATACCCAAAGGTCTAGGCCTATAAATGACTTCTCAAGTTTACAAGCGTTTCTTGTGCAAGCCTTGTTCCTCGATAAAAAACTATTGGTTAAATAAAGTTGACTACAGCTAATTACTGGAGGGATTAGAGGTGGATGGGTTTGGAGTGACTTGGTTGGAGGAGGAGGAGCAAGAAGGAGAAGAGAGGAAGCCACCATGAGGGGAGAGTAACCATGAGTACATGGCCAGGAGAAACAGCAAGAATTGAGTACACCGCTGGGGATGTAGCCAGGCCAGCAGTCAGAAGAGTAGATTAGGGATGACTGCCCCCACCCCCAGTAATTGTCAAGGCCAAATAAACTAGTCTGAGTCCACACACACACACACACACACACACACACACACACACACACACACACACTTTGTTGTGCTTCTCCCATCTAAGTAGTAACCAGGCCCGATCTTGCTTAGCTTCCAGGATCAGACAAGGTCCGTCATGTTCAGGATGTTATAGCCACACACTTGTTACTGCTTCTCAAGCCCATGCTTGTATTGCTCTCCATTGGTCCCGTCTTGTGTACTACTGAGGCTGCCTCCTTCCTGAATATGATCTATCTTTTTCCTTATTGACTTCTCCTAAGGTTTGTTCTTTCTGACTTGGCATAAGTCTGAATTCCCGTGGAACCATCTGGACATATTTTACTGGTGTAATTCTGCTGGGCTAACCCAGGACCTAGGACTGACTCAGTCTTCTATCCCTAGCAGTCTCTTGCTGGGCACTTTAGGCTGACTGTAGCCTTTCAACCAGAGAACAGGAATCAGAACTTCCTGCAACTCCAGCTCCAGGGAATCTGACACCCTCTTCTGAACTCTGTAGGAACCTGCTGTAGTGGTTTGAATGACATGCCCCCATGGTCTTGGGCATTTGAATACTTGGTTCTCAGTTGATGTTATTATTTTGACAGTTTAGGAGGTGCATCTTTGATGGAGGGAGTATGTCACTGGGAGCAAGCAGGTTTGCTGAGCCTTGAGACATCCCTCCCTCCCTCCCCCGACCCCCATGCATGCTCTGTGCTTTGTGTGTGAGGTCTGAGATGCAAGCTCCCAGCTTCCATTCCTGACTCCATGCCTGCCCCTTTCCCACCCTCTCAGAATCGAATCCCTCTGGAGTCAGCACCTGCCCCCCCCCCCATCCCCACTCCAACTCTTTCTTCTATAAATTGCCTTGGCCGTGCTGTTTTATCACAACAACAGAAAAGGAACTGATATGCCTACATTCGTGTGCATATGCTTCACGTAAACATACAATTTAAAATAATAAAAACAAATCCTATCAAAGTGTTAAGAAGTCAACCAGAGAGGAGGTGGTGGAAGGCCTCCAGTAGCTTTCTGACAGCAGCTTAGATGTTCAGGGGCTGGCTGGCTGGCTGGGGGTGGTTCCTGCTGCCTGCAGAGTCCCTTCAGAGCTGTCAAACAGGAATCTTTGTAGTTTTGACAGTCTGTTAATAATAGTATCAGGGAAATACATTCTGCTTACAAATGCATGACCTTTACTTTTCTTTTTTTTTTTTTCCTTACCCTCAGAATTTCCCAAGATGCACCCAGTCAGTGTGGAAGGGTCTGGTGCTGCCTGGAGCACTGAGCTTGCATTGGCCAAGTGATCACTGCTGTAGCAATCTGCTCCCGATCTCAAGGTCGATGTCAAATAATTTTAGCTCAGTTAAGTCTTCTGTATTGAGAAACTGGAGGAAAAGCCATGAAGGTGGGGTACAGGAGGATAGGAAGCAGTGTGTCTTGTGTAGGATCCTTTGATTTTTAGAGAGATAAGAAAGCTGCTAGCTCTTCCATGAAAGGTCCAGGTAGCCCTGAACAGGCAAGAAGGGAACAGACTAGGAACAAATAGCAGGTATATGCTTGACGATGCCCTGGGCTGCTCTCATGGTATATGCTTGACGATGCCCTGGGCTGCTCTCATGGTATATGCTTGACGATGCCCTGGGCCGCTCTCATGGTATATGCTTGATGATGCCCTGGGCTGCTCTCATGGTATATGCTCGACAATGCCCTGGGCCGCTCTCATGGTATATGCTTGATGATGCCCTGGGCCGCTCTCATGGTATATACTTGACGATGCCCTGGGCCGCTCTCATGGTATATGCTCGACAATGCCCTTCCCTCATGCTAAGTAGCCTACATTGTGATTAAGTGCTGGGGACTGAGAAACTGAGGGCTGTGCTGATGGCTTAGCCAGGAGAGTGCTAGCCTCAAAAGCACAAGGAGCTGTGCTGCTTCATTTCCCAGAAGCCTTGTAAAAAATGCCAGGCATAGATGCACTCACCTGTCACCCCAGTTCTAGAGAGGTAGAGACAGGTGCAGCCTGCCTAGCCTACTCGATGAGTTCCCGGCCAATGAGAGTCCCTGTCTCAAAAAGTAAGGTGGATGGATAGCTTCTCAGGAATGACACTGAGGTTGTCTCTGGACTCACATGCACGTACAAAAATGTGCACTGTCTCATATATGTGCACCTGTACATACACATGTGCACCCGAACATACATGTATACTTGTACATTCAAATGTGTACCTGTACACACATATGCACCTGCAGACACATGTGTGTCTCCTATACACACAGTGCATTTCTACACATACATGCACCCACCCACACATGCACACATACACATGATGCTGAGGGTGAAGAACTGCAGAGATAGGGTTGTGTCTGGGTAAAGCCTATGTTTTCTCTCTCTCTCTCTCTCTCTCTCTCTCCACTTGTCCTCCAAGGTCAGCCTTCAACGTACCATTGCTCTGTGACCACCTATAAGCAGCATGGCTCTGTGCCCAACTAGAACCACCATGGTTGTGTATCCGTCTGGAAACACCACTATTAGGGCGCATCAGTGGAGTGTCACAGACAGTGATAGAATCTCTATGCTCTGTCTTCTGTTCATATATTTGGGTTCAAGTCTTAGTTTACATCTAGACTCAGAGCTCATGTAAAGTTTTAGAGTTCACAGCATCACAGAGTTGTCTTTACTTGAAGCCAAAGCCCTGGTCCCAATTTCTTCCATTTCCAATCATAGCACTTCTAGGGTGGGATGGTCTGATTCCCAAGGGCCTGCTTTTGGAGAGTCTGATGACACAGCAACGGGACACAGACTAGCCCAGGATGGCTGGTGAAGGGGACCTGAGTAAGGCAGGGGAAGCAGCTACATGCCATGTTCTTTGCAAGCCTCCCGTTTCTTCATTCATAAATGCCATATGATGAGCCCCTGAGAGTGCTGTGGGGCTTGCAATGCCCGTGTTTACATCACACACAGTGCCCACAGACTGGTTTGAAAGCAGGTGATTTTTACTAGCAGTTGGGAAACTGCAACAAGACACAAACAATACTTACTCATCTCATTTAATTCTTACAAAGTACGTCTCGCTTTCATCTCATCTTACAGATGTGGAAACTGAGGCACAAGGAGGCAAAGCCCCTGACTGAGACCCTAGATCAGTCTAGGATTCTATTTCCACCCATCCAGCCCTTAAGCCTCAAGTGTGTGGTCTCTTAGGATGGATTTCTGGTCCTAAGATGTCTTTTCCTTAGTTATTTTTAGATCCATACTCTTGCCTGTCTTTGAGTTTTTGCACAGTCTTCTCTCTAAAGTGAAGATAATTCTATCACTTATTTGCATGTTATTGATTGTTTATTTAGTTATTGGCTGAGGCAGCACTGGCCTTGATGTTGTCTAGGCTGGCCTTGAACTCATGATCCAATCTGCCTCAGTCTTCTGAGTGCTAGGATTACAGGTGTGTGTCGCCACATCCAGCTGGTTCTCCTGTTAGCCTGATGTTCTCAGGCTCATCCTGAGCCTTAACTTGGCCTCTTCCGGGAAGCCTTCAGATGACATATCTCCTCCCCTGTCCCTTTACTTTTCCCTGTCAAAGCACCCAGTGAAATGTGTTTTACAACAGGTTCACTATTGTCAGTGACTCAAGCTTCTGGAATGTGTGGGCAGAGCGATCCTCCTTCCCTTCAGGGAGATAAGCTCTCAGAACCTGAACCTGCATCTTTGGAGACCTGCTGAGACTTTATTTAATTGCTGTTCAATTAATTTATTTAATGTAACAAATTTATTTCTTGTTGTTATGAAATAGGCTCACACACTGAAAAACTGGAAAACCTAGAAAGGAAGGGAAAACACACCATTTTCCTTAGAGCCTTCTTCTCCGTGTCTGCTTTCTTCTCTCTTTATTAAAGATACTTACAACTTCATTATGAATATATATTGGTAATTGAATACTTTTTTTCTCACTTAGCAAAATAGCATTTTTTTCAGGAGTAGTCATACAGTTAAAAAATAACCATGCTTCTGCTTATTTTTATCTCTTTTGAATAAAGAAATCAGCTAATGTATACAAGGAGAAAAGTCAGCAGACTTTCTAATGAAAGCAAGAGCCTCTGGCCCTTCTCTCCTCTGCCTCCTCCCAAATTCTGCTCCCCAATGGCAACTGTTAAAGGCGTTCCATTTTTAGGACTTTCTGGTGTTTATCTCTGTCAATCCAAAGAAGATGCTTACGCAGCTGTTTCTTGATTTATCATTTTAAAACACTGTCTATTGACTCGCTGGATTCAGCCTATTGACATGCCCATTCCTCCCCCGGTTTGTTCTCCATCTCCCCCCTCCCTATCTGTAAAAATGCTCATGGAAAAATCACAGCAAGAAGGTTACAGACTCCACGGCATCTACTGCGCCAAGACAGCGCTCAGCACTAGAGTAACAAAGAAACAATTCCATCACACATCAAAGGAAGACTTGCAATATCTGTCATCCAATAAGAAACTACCTTAGGGCTGGTAGGCAAATGCATTTGTCACCAAGCCTGATGACATGGGTTCAACTCCTAGGACCACATAGTAAAAGAAAACTGACTTTTGCTGGTTGTCCTCTGACCTCCACATGTATACCATGGCACATGAACAACCACACACACACACACACACACACACACACACACACACACACACACACACACTGAATGTATAAAATTCCTTTAAAAATAGCCACTTTTTAAAAAAAGGAAAACAATCACCTAATAAGTGTGGGGTTTGTATTGCTGTGATGACCAAAAGCAACTTGGGGAGGAGAGGGCTTATTTGGGCCACACTTCCATAGCACACTTCATCATTAAAGAAATTCAGGGCACAAACCCTAGGCAGGAACCTGGAGATAGACACTGAAGCAGAGGCCATGGAGAAGTGCTACTTATTGGCTTGCTCAGCTTGACTTCTTATACAGCTCAGGTCCACCTGCTCGTGGATGACACCACTCAGTGGGCTGGCCCCTCTCACATAAATTATTAATTTAGAAAATGCCTCATAGATTTGCAGGCAGTTGGATGGAAGCGTTTTCTGAACTGAGGTTCACCTTCCAAGGTAACTGTAGCCTTTGTCAAGTTGACAGAAAACCACTTGAAACTCCTGATTACTTTGATGAGCCTTCAGGTGGGCTCTTCGCACCCACCTCTCCCAGATATTCTAGGATCTCACATTTCTTCCTTCCAGGTTTCCTGTTGTGACTGTGGCAGGTTAAAGATGACTATAGATATCTGGATACTTTAGTCGTAGGAACGTTTTTTCTTTCCCCTTCTCTCCAGCCAGCTCTGACTGCTGGGGTATAAGGGCTGTGATGTGTAAGGGCAGTGGTCCTCATTGTCAGGAGGTCAGGATGTCTTTGCTTACTATCTCCTGCAACTTTTGATCTTAAAGCCTTTAGTCACTTGTGGAATCTCTGAGGCCCCTGCTAGGGAGACACATGGAGAGGCCTCCAGACACTGTGGAGAGAAGGAGGGGGTCCCACTGAGCTTCCAGCTGTCTAGATTTCTCAAGGGCTAGCATGTCAGCGAAGCTGTCTGGGACCCTTCAGCCCAGAGCCATCTGGATGCCATAGCCTCAGTGGACATCCTGTGGAGCAGAACAATGACCCAGATGGATCCTGCTTGAGTCCTTGGCACTCACATTTCTGAGATATGATAAAAACTTCGTGTGCTGCACAGGACACTGTGAGTTAGTCATCTGCCAGCTGCTTCCCACTGGCTTTCCAGTGCATCAAAGATTTCTCCACCCTGTACTGTCTACCTTCAACACATGGCTTATCCTGACAGCTTCAGAAGAATCTCTGGGAGTTGTGATGGAGGCTCTTATCACAAACCCAGCATGAGCCGAATCATCCTTTGTACATTAAAAAATATTATCTATTTAATGTAGTGGAGGATAAGAGAGTCCTCTACTACTGAGCTATATTCCAAATCTTAATGTTTTGAAATAATTATGTGTATGTGCATATTGTGTGTGTGTGACTGTGATATGTATATGGAGGTTAGAGGACAGCCTCAACTGTCATTGTCAGCTGCTATACAACCTTGTTTTTTGAGACAGGCTTTCCTGTTGGTTTGGAAATCAGCAAGGCTGACTGGCCAGTGAGCTCCAGAGATGGCCTGGTCTCTACTCACGTGACACTGGAATTATAACTGTGTGCTACCACAGCTTGCTCTTTTAAAAATGTGAATTCTGCAAGATCGAATTTAAGTCTTCATGCTTGAAAGTCAGGCATATTCCCAGTATAGGGATTGCCTCAGCCCTTAAAGTAATTAAAAGAATTTATTTAACTTAATGTCTGAATGGGTGCTCATAGGGGCCAGAAGGGTTGTAAGATCCCTTGGAGCTGGAGTTACAGGCATTGGTGAGCTCCTGTGATGGGTTTCCAGATCTGAATCCTGCTCCTCCAGTAGAGCAGTCATTGCTTTTAACCATGAAGCATCTCTCCAATCATTGAAGTAGCCTTTGTTTGGGCATCAAATATTTTGAACTGTACTATCCTGTGTACTAGTCAGTTGTGTGTTGGGTGCTGTTCTGACATCAGCTTTGAGTCAAAGACCCTGCTTTCCTTGAGCTTTCCTGTGAGTATGAAGAAGACAGCAGACATTCCGAGCACGTGGGCCTCGCACTGTCAGAGTCACTGGGACCACTAAGCTTACGCACTCAGCGTTCCAAAGTGGTTGTGTAATACTGGACTGAAGAGCTAGACCATCACTTAACAAACCCTCTAGTAACAGGCTCATTAGATTACTTTCTCCAATAGGAACCATTTCAGAAGCCTAAGAATTCAGAGTTCAAGCTTAATCAGCAGCCGTGGAAAGATCAGTCTTCATGGAGAGAGCAGCCTCACCCACACTTGGGACTGAGGCTGGACTTTTGGTGACACAGGAAGTAGGATGGCCCTGGGTCGGACTGTCCTGTTCCTCACTCCTCTGTCCAGCATGTGGGATGAAAGACCTTGGACATCACCTGTAAAGTCTCCCATTCTTTGACTAAACCCGGCTCCCTGCTCTCAGTTGTTACCAGGTCTAGACTCAGGTATCTGTAAGTGGACTTTCACTTTCACCCTGCACCATCTTCTTGGCCTGCATTACTTGTCTGCACAGAATGCCTTACCTTTTCTTCCATAGACTTCCAGCCCCTGGGATGATTGGAATGTGACATGTGCTGCTGCACTGCCAGCATCCCCTCTGGACCCAGGACTCCTACCACTAGCTCCTTGTAGCCATTCCTAGGCTCTCTGCAGCTATTAGGGCACAGAGTCCTTGTGGGCCAGAGACATGGAAACTCAGGAAAGCGTCCCTTTAGGTACCCACTGAGGATCCCAAATCCCCACCCTAGGGTGATGCCTGCTCTATGCTGTCCTTAGGAGACCTCACTAGGACTGAGCCTCAGCTGCTATAGTAGTGATCTGCTCATCAAGCTGATGTGGACTGCCTTCCTTGATCTCTTACTTCCTCCATGCTCCTGTCACTGTTTCTGAGGATAACTTTATAAAGAAACCACTTGACTTCTCTTCTAGTTTTCTTCTGTTACTGTGATAAAATGCTTTGACCAAAGCATTGTGTGGTGGCAAGTCCCCCTGACTTGGGAGGTAGAGGCATGTGGATTTTTGTGGATTTGAAGCCAGTCAGGGCTACACAGTAAGACCCTGTCTCAAAAGTAAACATAAACATCAGCAACATAGCATTCTGTCCAAAAGCAACTTATGGGAGGAAAGGATTTATTTGTCTCACAATTCCACGTTGTAGTTCATCACTGAAGAAAGTCAGGGCAGGAACTCATGCAGAACTTGAAGCAGAAAACACGGAGGGGTGTCCCTTGCTCATTCACAGGCTCATGCTTACTAACTTTTTTTTATATAGCCAGGACCACCTGCCTAGGGAGTGGTGCCATCCACAGTGGGCTGGGTCCTCCTATATCAATCAACAATCAAGAGAGTCTGAACGGACAACCTGATCTAGAAAGTTTCTCAAGTCCTCAAAATCTTGGCTTTCTAGACTCTAGCTGTGGAGAGTTGAGAGTTAGGACCAACAAGGCCAAGTTCCAGTACTCCTCTTAGGATTGCTTCTGTGAAACCCAACCTAAGACAAGGAAGGATAGTAAGGGCTGTGGATACGACCTGGTTTTGAAAAGCAGTTAAGCATGACATCCTTTGGGTATGTAATTTCTAAGCCGAGACTGAGGATGAGTGAGATGCATCTGAGAAAGCAGGCGTGGTAAGGGTGTTCTTGGCCCAGGGAGCAGCAAGTGCAAAGGTCCTGGGGCAGGAGCAGTGGAGTAGCCAGGATGAGTTGGAGTGTGTGGTGGGCATGCTGGGAAGATACATAACCTGAGAGCGGCTTCACCTTTACACTCCTTTCTCTTCCAGTTTTGTTTCCCATCGACACACTTTTCTTTCAGCTCTGCTATGGTCTGGTTTCATTTAAGTGCATCTGAAATGAAATCTCTAATGTTAACAGTCTTGTCAGATGTGAAGGCCTCATTTCCCTCTGGTTCTTTTTCACTGAACGCTATCTCTGAGTTTCTGGGGAAGATATGAGGGTTTTGATTTTTTTTTTTGGTATGACCACATTATGTTAATTTTCATATTGTCTCAGAGTATGAGAACATAGAAGCAATAACTCATTTATATGAAGGCTGAATGTGCTGAGAGGTTGCCATGGAAACCAGGGGGAACTATTCGGGTTGGCTTGAGTACATTGAATAACCCCTGTTAAAAGATTGAACACAGAACTTATTTACCCAATTGGGTGGTGTGTGGAAAAGATGAAAAAAGTCAACACGATAAATTAGATTTTTTTTTCTTTTGGTCGGAGAAAGGAGAGGATGAATAACTGTTGGGGTGTATGATTTTTGTTTAAACAATCATTTCTTTATCCTAAATGTTTTACAATCTTGATGCTGAATGGGTGTAGGGTTGGTTGGGGAGGAGTTCAGGGTTGAGGATAATGGGAAACTTATTATGGAAAAGGTAAGCTTAGGGTGCCTGTGACTTTTATTTTTGATTTTTTTAATAAGATATTTTCTTTATTTACATTTCAAATGTTATTCCCTTTCTTAGTTTGCCCTCCAAAAATCCCTTATCCCATCACCCCTCTCCCTGCTCCTCAATTCCCACTTTCTGGCCCTGGCATTCCCCTATACTGGGGCATAGAACCTTCACAGGACCAAGGGCCCCTTCTCTCATTGATGACTGACTAGGCCATTCTCTGCTACATACGCAGCTAGAGCACAAGTCCCACCATGTGTTTTCTTTGATTGGTGGCTTAGTCCCAGGGAGCTCTGGGGATACTGGTTAATTCATATTGTTGTTCTTCCTATAGGGCTGCAAACCCCTTGGGCACTTTCTCTAGCCCCTTTGTTGGGACCCTGTGCTTCGTTCAATGGATGGTTTCGAGCATCCACTTCTGTATTTGTCAGGCTAGCCTGTGACTCTAGATGTGCAGACCCTGAGCCCATTCACAGTCCACCTTCTGGGGCCTCTGTCAGGGTGGGTGGAGAAGCATGAACATTGGAATCTGTCTTGATTAGGGTTCCTATTGCTGTGATGAGACACCACGACCACAGCAGCTTTTATAAAGGAAAATATTTACTTGGGACTGGCTTACAATGTCAGAGGTTTAGTCCATTATCATTATGGCAAGAAGTATGGCGGTCTGTAGGCAGACATGATGCTGGAGAAGAAGCTGAGAGTTCTACATCTTGATCTGCAGGCAGCAGAAGTGACTGTGAACCACTCTGGGTGTAGCTTGAGCATATAAAACTCCCAAGCCCACCTTCATAGAGACATACTTCCTCCTAATAGTGTCACTCCCTGTGGCCAAGCATTCAAACACCTGAGTCTGGGGGGCCATTTCTATTCAGACCACACCATTATCTTTTGCTTTGCTCTGGAAGGGACATTTCCTCTTTTTTCTTTTTATTATTATTTTATTTATTTACATTTCAAATGTTATCCCCCTTCTTGGTTTCCCCTCTGAAACCTCCTATCCCATTCCCCCGCCTCCCTGCTTCTATGAGGGTGCTCCTCCACCTACCCCAAGGGCTATTTCTTTTAGGGTTGATTTGTTCTTTGCTTTTTATATTTTGGATGAAATTGTTTCAACCCTTCCTAAATAAACCTTCAAAGAAAGCCTCAGGGAGAAAACACAGCGGCAGATAGGGCTGAGATTTGGGCTTGGATTGAGGGTTCCAGTAGAACCATTTGCAGGGTTGCCTCAGACAAGGTTGGCAATCCAGTCCTGGGTTCGGGAGGCCAGTGGTTCTGTTGTAATGTCTCATCTCTAGGCTTTCCCCTGTGATGTGCTTTGGAGTGGTTGGTCTCTCATTAGTGGTTTCTACTCAGGAGCATTGTAGTCCCACCTCCCTCTGTGTCTCCGCAAATCCCAATCCCCCACAGCCCTGAACCCCAGAGTCACTTTGTCCTCAGCTATGTGAAGACACAATAAGAAGACAGGAAGCAAGCCTCCATCAGACACCAAGCTGCTTGCACCTCGTCCATGGACTTGCAGCCTTTATTTAGAACGGTTAGCAACACATTTTTTGTTTGTGTTTAGAAGCTGTGCAGTCTAGCATTCCGTTACCGAACCTGTCTGAACCAAGACGAGTCCATCAGCAGCGCCTCCTAGAGGCTGTGTGTGCTCAGGAAAGGTTCTGGAACCTCCTGATAATGGTTTAGAACAAGATTTCCCAAACGTCTTTGAGGAACCACATCTCATTTGTTTTTCCTTCCCAAGCACCTGACATCAGAATCTTCTGTGTGTGTGTGTGTGTGTGTGTGTGTGTGTGTGTGTGTGTTCATGGCAGTGAAGAATAGAAACCCTGAGATACTCAACAACATTTTTTTCCTTGATATATATGTTCTTTTCTTCTACTGAAAATACATTTTTTAAAAAACACAATGTATTCTGGTCTTCCCACTTCTCTCCCTCCTCTCTCATATGGATTCACACCCTTCTATCTCTCACTAGAAAACATATAGGCATCTAAGAAGATTTTGTGGCTGGGTTGGTGTCCCAGTGCCCCCCATTGGAACTCTTGTCAGATTACAGGAGATGACTGGTTCAGAATCCAAGACTGGAACCACAAAGCCTTTGCATCCAGGAGACAACTGAGTAACGTAATGTCCCTAGAGCACAGTGTTCTCAAGGAGAAGCTGAAACTGTCAAACATTGTATAACAAGGAAGGATGACCCAGACTCCAGCTGGGAACTCCTTGGGTCTCAAAGATCTATATAAATTCACTTAGATGAGATCCTGATAATTTGGGCCACACATGTCTTTGGTTTCTCACTACATGCAGAACCTGTCTTCTTATCTTTGCCTCTAGGAAACCTCCCTGCAGCCTGGGAGCTCCAGGGACCCTGCTGAAGATCAAAAGCCTCAGGGGGAGGTAATTTTCTGGAACTTTCTATATTCTCCTCAGCACTGCTGTTTGTCTTTTCCTATATGGCACCCCCATTATCATTCAGGGTTTTCTCTCCAGTTCGTACTCTGAATTCTCCACCCCTGAATGTTTCCGGGGCACCCACAGAACAAGGAAGTGAAGTTCGCCGCTCATTAGCATAGCCTCTTAAGTAACAAACCCACACCCAAACCACCTCAAATTCTAGATGATATGCGCAAATGCTTTATGAGAAATTTCCCAACTATGGTTAGAACAGATTGAGATGAAAGAGGTTTTTAGTAATAAAGGAAGCCCTGTGGATGCTGCTTCGTGAGCTAACCAATGTGTCAGTGTTTCTACATCTGAAAAAGAGGGCACCACAGAGAAAATATCACACACAAAACGAAGCTCCCTACAAAACACACACACACACACACACACACACACACACACACACACACACACACCCCACAGTGTGCCTTACGTATACGTGTGTGGAGACCAGAGGACAACTTCAGGTGTTTCTTATGTGTTCTCCTCTGCATTTTGAGACTCATCGGAGCTCACCAATTAGGCTAGGCTGGGTGGCCAGTGAACTCCGAGGAATCCTCCTGTCTCCACCCTGCTTGCTTTGGGAGGTAATCACAAGATCACAAGCACACACCACCACCCCTGGCTTTTTTTTTTTTTTAACCTGAGCTCTGGGGATAGAACTCAAGCTTGTAAGCTTTCTTAGCAAGCACAGTCCTGTACAAACCATTCCCCCTACTCTATATACTTTATATTTCTCTCTCTAGCCAGAACAGGCATATTCTTCACAGCATCAGGAAACGCTCCTGCGATACAATCCACCGAGCTTCACCTCCTCTTCCAGCAGGTAGATCAGGGAACTCACTCTGTCAAGTGCGTGCAAGGGATTATTTGCCAGGCTTCTGTTTTTCTTCCTACCACAGAGACCATGCGTCTAGTCTAAGATGATGTGAGTCCCCACGGCAATGCGGCACAGTCAGCTCCTTGTCTTGTTTGCCTGGTAGCTAATTAAGTAAGGCATCATACAGAAGTTGAGAAAGTTCTTGTCAAAAAAGCCTCCCAAGAGTTTAGATCAAACAGATTAAAATAAGGAACCGAAGCCAGGTCAAGCAGATGTTGGAGTATGATCAGGCCTGGGTAGACTACCCAGCACTGAGTTCACAGGGCAAGCTTGTCTTTTACCTTCACATAAGGAAGACTCCAGGGCAGTGTGGTCCCTCATGCTGATGAGCTGAGGGGTCAGGGGTATGGTCAGAGCTTAAGAAAGATGGTTCCTGGGCTGGTGAGATGGCTCAGCGGGTAAGAGCACCCGACTGCTCTTCCGAAGGTGATAAGTTCAAATCCCAGCAACCACATGGTGGCTCATAACCATCCGTAACGAGATCTGGCTCCCTCTTCTGGAGTGTCTGAGGACAGCTACAGTGTACTTACATATAATAAAATAAAATAAATCTTTAAAAAAAAAAAAAAAGAAAGATGGTTCCTTTAAAAATCCCTTTCCCATAATCTGACACACACCTAGTTCATCACAAAGTAAAACAACAGTGGTTAGTCAACTTAAGTGAAATATTTTAATGAATTTAGTGTGTGTACATGCCATGGTATAGGTGAGGTAACAGGACTATTGAATTGGTTGTTTCTGTCTATCATGTGGGTCTTGGGGATCAAACTGAGTTCTCTGAGCCTTTGAGGTACCTTTACCTGATGAGCCATATTGCTGACCCTAGATATCAATGTATATATATATATATATATATATATATATATATATATATATATACCCTAGATATAAATGTATATATATGTGATGATACATACCATATAGACATATATATAAATATATGTAATTCATTTCCATTTTGGCACTTAAGTCCCAGACTAGTTTCAGAGTTTTATGGTCTGATCATCTTGGGTTTTAGCTGTATGTGTTTTGAGTTAAAATAAGAGGCAACTTCTAACCAGAAATCCTTAGTTTTTCATATACATATATTTTACACGTATTTGTTTGTGTTGTGTGTACGTGTATGGGTATGGGTGCACAGTACACATATGACATGATACATGTGTGGAGGTCACAGGGTATCTCTGTGGAGTCAATTTTTTCCTTCTACCATGTGGGACCTGAAGTTGGAGACTCAAGTCCTTGGGCTTGGTGACAGGACCCTCCCTCCTTCATTTTTTAGAGGGAAACGTTTCCCCCTTCCTTCCCCCACCCCTCCTCTCTCTTCTTCACTCAGAGAATCAATATATTTCTTACCAGATGTGATGCCAAGCTGAACCACCAACACCCAGTGGGGCTAGGAACCTGGGTTTAATTCAAGCTCCTCAGTGGTGAGGTTTGCAGGGCTTAGCACAGCGCAGGGAGACAGAGTGTTTGGTTCCGGCTGATTATTAGGGTCTTTAAGATGCCAGCCATAGAATGGGGTCCTTTGAAAATGGGAATGTACGTGGCTGAATACAAGGCATGCCAGAAAGCTGACCCCTGCCCCAGGTAAAGTGAGAGACCCTGCCTTAAATTCACTGACTATGACTGGACATTCAGGAGGAAGTTATCTGCATGGCGTTGGTGTGTTTAGCTTTGCTGCTGGTGTGAGCAGAGTATGGGAGTTTTTTTTTTTTTTTTCAGTAGCATTTTTTCTTTTATTTGTCTTTTATTAATGGGATATTCCTACCTGTTATGATGTGAACGTAGTTTTGACATTCTGGGTGTCTGGTAATGTCTGGAAATTGTTGGTTTGGTTACATACAGAAGTGGATAGGGTAGGTGTTATTCACACCCTGTGGGTGAAAGCCCAAGATGTCACAAATTCTAATGGCACAGGGCAGACCCACAATAGAGACTTGCCCAGATCCAAATATCAGGAGCTGTGGTGGTCTGAATAGGTGTGGTCCCCATAGACTCATGTGTTTGAATGCTTGCCCATAAAGAGTGGCACTATTAGGAGGTGTGGCCTAGTTGAAGTAGGTGTGGTCTTGTTGAAGGAAGTATGTCCTTATATGCTCAAGATGGTCTGAGTGTGGCACACAGTCCTGCTGCTTCTCTGGTTGCTGGGAATTGAACTCAGGACCTCTAGAAGAGCAGTCGATGCTCTCAACTGCTGGGTCATCTCTCCAGCCCAAAAATTGTTAAAGAAAAAAAAATTACACTGACTACTCCCTCCTGGTGCAAGATAGATCTCTTCAAGCACACCAAAAAGGAAAAAAGAAAAAAAAAGAAAAAAAAAGAAAAGAAATTAAAAAAAATTATTTAATCTCCTTTTGTTTTCCCATCCAAAGTGTGGGTGAAACCTGAGTTGGTATGAAATGTTTCATCAGTCTTGACTCCTGTTTTACTTTGGGTTTCCATTGTTGTGAGGAGACACCATGACCATGGCAACTCTTACAAAGGAAAACATTTAACTGGGGCGGGCTTATAGTTTAGAGGTTCAGTCCATTATCACCGTGGCAGGAAGCATGGCAGCATGCAAACAGACATGGTGCTAGAGAAGGAGAGTTCTACAACTTCTCCTTCTGCTGGATCTGTAATGGGATCCGAGCCAGAGCAAACTGTGTTGACTGGAGCGAACAGAGGTCCTAAAAATTCAATTCCCAACAACCACATGAAGGCTCACAACCATCTGTACAGCTACAGTGTATACACACACATAAAATATATAAATAAATCTTTAAAAATTTTTTTGAGAGGGGCTGGAGAGATAGCTCTGTGGTTAAGAGCACTGACTGCTCTTTCAGAGGTTCTGAGTTCAATTCCCAGCAACCACATGGTGTTTCACAACCATCTGTAATGGGATCCAATGCCCTATTCTGGTGTGTCTGAAGACAGCTACCCATATAAATAATAAAAAAAAGTCTTAATTTTTTTCTTTTTACTGTATTTACCTTTGTTTTGAATGTGCATTGGTGTTTTGTCTGCACACACATCTGTGTGAGAGTGTCAGATCTTGGAGTTGCCGACAGTTATGAGCTGCTGTGTGAGTGCTGGGATTTGAAGCCAGGTCCTGTGGAAGGGCAGTCAGTGCCCTTAACCACTAAGCCATCTCTCTAGCCCATCAGTGTAATTTTTAAAGACACACACAGCTTAGAATAAACCAAGTAGGAAATGTGTATGAACATGTCTTCAAGGGCACGCTGTAGGCAGAGGGCACAGTTTCAAGCTCAGGTTTGTCTGGTAAGCGACCGTGAAGACGTGGCCCGTTTCAGTGTTGGAAACACACCACAAAATAGAAGAAGGAGTATATCTGTTCCGTTCGGGTGGTGACAGTACTTTTTGTGGAAGATCTTCGAGACCCATTAACCCACTATAAAGACCCAGACACAGGGACAGATTACATGTAGTCAATTTGGACACTGAGAAACCAGACCTCTTTCATTACATCGAAAACTAAATCGACTTGAGTTTTCTCCCCCCTCCCCTTTTGCTCCGTATTTGTACAGATTAATCTTCACTATCCACAAGCGCTGGGTGATTTGCGGAAACCACAGCCCTTTATCAAAATCAGCCCAGTCTCCATTGATCAAACCCTCACTTAGGCAGTCGCTGTTGTCTGCTAGAGACAGTCAGGGGCAAGGATGGAAGGGAAAGGCTCACTTCCATAGCCGCCTTGCCTCGGAGTCTCTGCTGGGCTTGGGTCCCTCAGCTCAGCATGGCTGACAACCAACTGCCTGAGATGAGTCTCAGGGGATTAAATGTCACCAATGGCAACTATGTTAGTTACTTCTTGTTGGTGACAAAATGCTTTACAGAAACAGCCCAAGGGAGCAAGGATTTACTTGGTTCATGGTTTCAAAGGGTTCAGCCCATGTCTGTCTGGCCCTATAAACCTGAGCAGGACATCTGTGGGATAGGAGAGCAGGAAGGAGAGAGAGAGAGAGAGAGAGAGAGAGAGAGAGAGACAGAGAGACAGAGAGAGAGACAGAGAGACAGGGATGCAGAGAGAGACAGAGACAGAGAGAGAGACCCAGAGAAAGAGACACACAGGAAAGACAGAGAGACACAGACAGACAGACAGACACACACACACTGACAGAGAGTCAGAGAAAGACACACACACACACACACACACACACACACACACACAGAGACATAGAGAGACAAAGAGAGACACAGAGAGAGACAGAGACACACATAGAGACAGAGAGACAGAGACAGAGTAAGAGACAGAGAAACAGAGAGACACAGAGAGAGACAGAGAGACACAGAAAGAGATAGAGACAGTGAGACATAGAGAGAGACACACACACAGAGACACAGAGAGACATGAAGAGAGACAGACAGCAAGGGCAGAGACAGACATACGGAGAGGGTTGGGGTGGGAAGCAGGGATAATATACTCCAAGGACATCCCCCCAGAGACCTATTTCCTTGCACTAGGCTCCACCCCCTAAAATTTCCAGACCTTCTTCAAATAGTGCTGCCATCTGGGGATCTAAGCTATAACATATAACATGTAACACAACAGGGGCAAGTGATAGTCAACCCATAACTGGAACTACGGGAAAGTGTCAGCTTAGCGTGGGTCCGCTCTTCTTCTCAGCCTTGCCACGTGGTGTTCTCCTTGCATGTCTGTGACCTGTGGTGGCCTGCAGTCAAAAGTGATGCAGTTTAAAGCTTAGTTGGGGGACTTGCAAATGTCAGAAGTATGGAAAAGTGACCGTGGAATGTTCAGCCCTAAACAGACACGCTTACCTCCCACCCAAGGTTCAGGGACCATGGAACAAGGGTTGAAGGATTGTAAGAGCCAAGTATTGGGAGGACATTTCATCTTCCGGATTTGACAGGACCACTGCACTCCTGAGCTCACAGCCGCACCTGTGCAAGACCTGGCCAATCAACATCCCAGGATGAGTGGGCGAGGGAGTCAGGAGTACTGCCCCTAGTTGGTGCCTACTAGCGGAGGGACAGTCAGTTTTCTTCAGGGATACGGTCCCTAGCAGATTGACCATGCCCCAGAGGATGGCTCTACGTTCTTATTTTCCTCGCAGCAGCCAGGAAGCAGAGACAGAGACAGGCAGAGTATGGCCTTCAAAGGCTCATCCCCACTGATTTACTTCCCACAAGTAGATTCTGTGCCCTAAAGCTCCTATTTCCTCCCATTACATAGCCCATTAAACTGCTAATTCATCAATGGGAGCAGCCCACTCATGAGGTAGGTCAGAGCTTGCCTGCTCCAATCATCTTTGAACATAGCTCTTCAGGGACAAACTCCTCCATAGACACACTAGCTTTTGTGGGATATTTCATATCAAAACCATGACCTGTGGGTGTGTGTTCCTATAGGCTCACATCAGAAGCTTGCCTACTCTGTAAGCTCATTTGTTAATGGCAATGTGGTTAGACGAGGTCATTAGGGTGGGCCCTCATGATGAGATAAGGGGCTTTATGGGAAGACAAAGAGAAACCTGAACTGGACACGCCTCACCCCATGACACCCTTGTCTGCTGTGAGCAGCAAGAGTTGCTAAGCAGGTGCTGGTACCATGCTCCTGGGTCTCTGAGCCTGAGTTGTGAGCCAAATGGCCTACATTCTTTATAAGTTACCCAGGCACAGGTATTTTGTTGTAGCAATGGAACATGAATGAACACACTTAATAAATAGCCACAAACCACATAGATGACATTGATTGCAGCTCTTGGTAACATTGTCCAACACCACAAAACCTTTCAAACCCCAGAGGTAGAGAGGTCTGGGAGCGAGCACTGGATCTGGATAATACTAGTTCTTTCATTTTGGTAAAAGGAAACAAACAATAGACCCGAGACATTGCTTACATCTCATTGAGAAGATGGCAGTGGCTTCAATTTGGGGCACACTGTGGGGGTGGCTGTGGCAAGGCTTGGTCTCATGATGGTGGTGGCATTTGTGCAAGGACTTGAAGGAGATGAACCTCACACACATCTGATCGTCCAGGCAGATCTAGTGGCGAGTGCAAAGGTCCTGAGAACAGACAATGATAGAAAGGAAAGCAGGCTGCATGCTGAACAGTGGGAGACAGGGGTCCACCCCTATACTGTCAGCACAGGGCACACATTTGGGGAAAAGATTAAGAAATCAATTTTGCGCCGGGCATGGTGGCGCACACCTTTAATCCCAGCACTTGGGAGGCAGAGGCAGGAGGATTTCTGAGTTCAAGGCCAGCCTGGTCTACAAAGTGAGTTCCAGGACAGCCAGGGCTACACAGAGAAACCCTGTCTCGAAAAAACACAACAAAACAAAAAAGAAATCAATTTTGCACAAATGAGTAGCTCAGTGCTCCTGCTAGGGCTTGGACTCCAGGCTTCCCAAACCTACTTAAGGTCTTCAGAGGAACAGAAAAAAAAAGGTTACACATGTATGTATCTACATATGTATAAATGCGTGTGTATGTATGTAAATGCATGTATGTATTGTGTAGGTGTATGTATGCATGTGCACATATCTGAGTGTGTGTGTGTGAATGTTTCAGTATTTGTACATGTGTATATATGTGCATGCATTTGAGCATATGTATTTGAATGTATTTAGGTTTTATATATAATATATGTGTTCATATGCATATATATACATGTGTATACATATACATGCATGCATGTATTTATGTGCATGTGTGTGTGTGTGTGTGTGTGTGTGTGTGTGTGTATTCTTGTGTAACTGTTGAGACTGAGAAATACTGAAATCTGCCCCCTGCAGGCCAGAGACCTGGGGAAGCTGAGGTCCTAAGGCAGAAGAAGCTTTGGTATCTAAGGGCTGGAGAAGCAGTTGTTCCAGTTCAGGCAGCAAATCTACCCTCCCTTGCTTTAACTCTCTTCCTACAGTCGCTGAAGGGAGGCCTCCCATCCACACTGAGCGGCTGTGCTTCTTAGGTCTGTTCAGTGATTGAAAGGCTTATGTCACCCAGAAATAACAGGAGGCAGTGTTTTCTCCAGTTAGTTGGGCATGCCTTTGCCCAGTCAAGTTAATTTGTAAAAATATTCATCATTTTGGGGGAGATGGCTCATTTGGTAAAGTGTTTGTCATGAAAACGGAGGACCTGATTTGATCTCCAGAATCCACGTACAATGCTATGTAAAATGTTTGGTGGTGCACACCTTTGTAATCCCAGCACTGGGGAGGCAGGAACAGGCAGATTCCGGGGGTTCATTGGCCAGCCTGATTAGCCTACTAGATGAGCTCCAGTAAATGAGTGACCCTGTGTCTGAAAACAAACTGGACTGTGTCCTGAGGAACAACTCCAAAGCTGACCTCTGACCTCCATGTGCACAAACATGCATGTGTACCCGCACATACATATACACCTGTGCACACACACATGCATATGTGTACATACAAAAAAGAATGTTACCCATAGAGGTTCCCCATTTTTATCACACCTGTTGTCCAGTCGCTCAACTATGTGACAATCAGCTGGCCAGGTATCAAGAGGGACTGTCCTGGATAGTTTTTGTCAAATTGGCACAAGTTAGAGCCATCTGGGAAGAGGGAACCTCTACTGAGAAGATGCCTCTATCAGATAGGTAAGTCCGTGGAACATTTTCTTGATTGATGATTGACATGGGAAGGCCCAGCCCACTGTAGGCATTGCTACCCTAGGCAGGTGCTCCTGGGTTATAAAAGAAAGCACGCCAGGAGGAGCAAGCCTGTAAGCAGCATTCTGCCATGGTCTCTGCTTAAGCACCTGTCTCCGTGTTCCTGCTTGAGTCCCTTAGAAGACTTTCCTCATGATGGATTGCGATGAGGACCACAAGCCAAGTAAGCCCTTTCCTTCCCACGATGCTTTTGGTCATGGTAGTTTATCAGGGAGCTAGGCAAGAGTAGGGCAGGGACACACGGCTGGAGAGCTTTTGGAGAGACCTCTGTTGTATGTGGAATGGTTTGCTGGTCGCATAGGCATTTCAGTGTCACATGTGACTGTCACTTTTTGTCACATGCAGAAGCAGAGTTTTGCTTCTGACATCCTTGTGAAGAGCCAAAGCATGGTATGGACTCTGAGGCTTTAGTTCAAATCCAGCCTCTATTGGCTTCATCACTTCTGAGAAGCAGTGTGACCTCTTGGAACCTTGATGCTTTGATCTGCAAAGTGGAGATGGCTGTGATGGCTGTCTCAGGAGGGATGAATGGACATGTGTATGTGTGTGTGTGTGTGTGTGTGTGTGTGTGTGTGTGTTATAGCATGATGCCAGTCCAGAGGGGGCACTGGGATGCTATGACCTTCTGTCGTAAAGACCTGTGGTGGCTGAGGAGAGTGGTTTGCCAGCTGAGCCTGGTTTTTCAGCCTCATGTTCTAAGAGGACCACACATGCTTGTTATAGTTCATGCTCCTTGGTGCTCGGGTATTAGGGCCACTCCAATTTCCCTCTCTTTACAGATGCATCCTGTTATTGTTCCAGCTTATAGGATGCTCTGTCTGGTCCAGAGTCATACTGCACTCAGATAAACAAGAGTACAAGGGTGGGGTCCATGAACACTTGTGGAGTGGGATAAGACTCACCAGAAGGTGGCGCGATTGAGCCATCACTGTCAATACACTTGTTTCTGTTTTCATTTTGTTTGATGAGACATGTGCAATTTACAAACAGTCCCCAAAGGAATAAAACTGTGACTTGTGCCTCACAGATTTAAACAAAAGAAGGGTGAATTTTCGTGCCTCTGATAACTCTACCGCATCATCTCAGCCTAGGGGAAAGAACGGTGTATGGCTCACCTGGAGCCAGCTCCCACCCCGCTCACGCGCACACAGCGTGGTTCTTCCTGTAAGTGGTGGGTATTCACACGTAGCTTCTGCCTCGTTTTCGATAGTGTTTTATGTATTGGATTAGAATAGAAAACATTTAGAGCAACTATCACTGGGAAGCCTACACTTGGGTGTGAGTGGAGTTTACCTCCCAGGATGTGCAATCCAGACAACTTCTTAGAAGTCGACAACCTAAGCTTTAGAGTGACCCTCTTCATTCCCATATCAACACGAAGGAAAGCAATATACCTGTTACGGACCAGAGTTCATTCTCTCCACTTCTTTCTAGAGATGTGTCCTGTTAGCTTTGTCAATTAGACATAGCATAGTCAACTGAGAGAAAAGCCTCTACTGAGGAATTATCTAGCATGTCTGCGAGGAACCGTCTTAACTATTAATTTACGAGGGTCCAGCACACTGTGAGCAGCACTATCCCTAGGCAGACTGTCCATCCTGGATTACTTAAAGGAAGCAAACTTAGTGTGAGTCCAGTGAGCCAGCACTTGCCTTTCCTCCCTGGGTTCTGCCTCAAGCTTCTGCTTGAAGTTTCTGTCCTGGCTTCCCTTAATAATGGACTGAGACCTAGAAGTATAAGCCAAACAAACCCGTTCTTTCCCTAAGTCACTTTTGGTCAGAGTGTTTCAACAAAGTAATAGAAACGAAACTAGAAGAAGATGCTTTTAAAAAAATATCTAAATTGAATTTCACACATATACATAATGCATTCGGAGTACTCTCACCTCTGTCCCTCTTAACTCCCTCCTACTCCTGTCAACACCCCCTTTCTACAACTTCCCTTTCCTTGTTCATGTTCTTCCCACTCCCACTGGGATAGTTAGCTTCACCTGTCTAATGACGCAGCCTAGACTCAGCGGGGAGGAGTGTGGAAGGATTGATTATGAGGGACTGTCTGCATTGGTTTGACCTTTGGGGGCACGTCTGTAGGATTGTATCAATTAAGTTAACTGATGTAGGAAGACCGGTGTGGTCCTTGTTTCCTTCCCTCCCTCTCTTCCTCCCTCTCTCCCATCTTCTCCTCCCCCCTTCACTAGGTATGAAATCCTGAACTGTATAAGAGTGAGAAACAGAACCAAAAACAAGCGAGCAAGTTGATATTTATTTCTCTCTGCTCTTGATGGATGTCACATGACCTGCTACTAGCTCCTGTAGAGAGATCCTTGAGAGGACTGTTGGGAGCCAACCTTGACGTCGAGTTGGTTTTGAAAAACAGTGTTATTGGCATGGTTGACTTGAAGAACCAAATGTTGTAATTGATTATGTACTAAGTTGGTTGCATGTTGCATTAAATCCCCAGGCAGACCAATAGAAGTTGCTGCCAAGATTGAAAGGATGATCAATTGCAACCATAAATTTTTTAACACTTAAAACTTATTTACTTATTTAAAAATTGACTAGCTTTAGGATTTATTCATTCGTACCTTTACCCATCCATACGCATATCTGTATAATGAAGGCATTTAAGAATCAGTTCTGTGCAGGGCGGTGGTGGCGGCAAACACCTTTAATCCCAGCATTTGGGAGGCAGAGGCAGGCGTATTTCTGAGTTTGAGGCCAGCCTGGTCTACAAAGTAGGTTCCAGGCCAGCCAGGGCTATACAGAGATACGCTGTCTCGAAAACAAAAACAAAAACAAAAACAACAACAACAAAAAAGGAGACCTTCCAGATGTCCCTCAACAGAGGAATGGATACAGAAAATGTGGTACATTTACACAATGGAATACTACTCAGCTATTAAAAACAACAAATTTATGAAATTCTTGGACAAATGGATGTATCTGGAGGATATCCTTAGTGAGGTAACTCAATCACAAAAGAAGTCATTAAATATGCACTCACTAATAAGTGGATATTAGCCCAGAAACTTAGAATACCTAAGATACAATTTGCAAAACACAAGAAAATCAAGAAGAGGGAAGACCAATGTGTGGCTACTTCATTCCTCCTTAGAATAGGGAACAAAATACCCATGAAAGGAGTTACAGAGACAAAGTTTGGAGCTAAGAGGAAAGGATGGACTATCCAGAGACTACCCCACCTGAGGATCCACCCCATAATCAGCCACCAGACCCAGACACTATTGCATAGGACAGCAAGATTTTGCTGAAGGGACCCTGGTATAGCTGTCTAGTATGAGGCTAGGCCAGTGTCTGGCAAATACAGAAGTGGATGCTCACAGTCATCTCTAAGATGGAACACAGGGCTCCCAATGGAGAAGCTAGAGGAAGTACCACAGGAGCTGAAGGGGTCTGCAACCCTATAAGAGGAACAACAATATGAACTAAACAGTACCCCCAGAGCTCGTGTCTCTAGATGCATATGTAGCAGAAGATAGCCTAGTCGGCCATCACTGGGAAGAGAAGCCCCTTGGTCTTACAAACTTTATATGCCCCAGTACAGGGGAATGCTAGGGCCAAGAAGTGGGAGTGGATGGGTAGGGGAGCAGGGCGGGGGGAGGGTATAGGGAACTTTCGGGATAGCATTTGAAATGTAAATAAAGAAAATATCTAATAAAAAAAGTATCAGTTCTGTGTCACTATTTGTTTTAAAAGTAGATATTTGCATGTGGCTCAAGCTTTAAAAGGTGCAGTTTGGTGTGGCATTGGCTAGTTTTCACTTCTACTCCTGTCCCAGGGACTCTGTTTTCTCTCAAAAATGGCAGCCACTGATCAAGACTTTCATCTGACCTGTGGTTCCTTTGTGCTTTTGTGCTTTATGCTTTTTATCACTTTGCCAAGATCAAGTATAGAAATGTTATATACTTATAAATACATATCATCTATCTGTCTATTCATGTATACACTCAATGACAGACATATCAATACACATATCTACTACTGCTTTCATAATCCATCTACCCATTCTCTCACCTACCCACTCATCCACCCACTCACCCACACTTATCCATCTATCCATCCATCCATCCATCCATCCATCCATCCACCCAGTCACCCACCCACCCACTCATCCATCGACTCACCCCCCACATCCATGCATCTTATTCATTTATTCACACTCCCCATATCCATCTGCCCATCCATCCATCCATCCATCCATCCATCCATCCATCCATCCCCCACAAATGTACATTTACCCATTCATACTTCCTTTTACCTATCTCTATTTTTCCAAGACTCGTTAATCTGATTTTACACAATAGAATAACTTTGTTCCACTGAGTCCCTTAGGAGAGAAACTTGAAACCATGTTCTTTCAGGTTGAGACATTTAAAAAAAATGTATGTAGCTGTAGATATTTCAATCTGATCCAGAATATGGGCTCATGTTGGATTCCAAGG